>JASPKZ010009121.1:0-44409 GCA_030220185.1 Diploptera punctata
CCACCACCACTACCATCACCCACCACACCATCAGCGCCCAATCACCACACCACCCATCACCACGACCCATCATCACCACCACTACCACCACCACCCATCATCACCACCACCACAACTACCATCACCACCCATCATCACCACCACCACTACCATCACCACCCATCATCACCACCACCCATTCACACGACCCATCATCATCACCACTACCACCACCACGCATCACCAGCACCACCACCCATCACCACGACCCATCATCACCACCCATCACCACCACCACTACCACCACCACCCATCATCACCATGACCCATCATCACCACCACCCATCACCACGACCCATCATCACCACCACCACCACTACCATCACCACCCATCATCACCACGACCCATCATCACCACCACCACCACTACCATCACCACCCATCACCATGACCCATCATCACCACCACCACCATTACCACCACCCATCACCATCACCCACCACTACCACCACCACCCATCACCACCACCAATCACCACCTCCACCCATCACCAGCACCTTCACCGACCACCACCACCCACCTACACTACCTCCCACCAACACTATCTCTCACTACCACCCACCAACTCTACCTCCCACCACCACCCACCAACACTACCTCCCATGGCCACCCACCAACTCTTCCTCCCACCACCACCCACCAAAACTACCTCCCACCACCACCACCTCCCACCATCACCCACCAACACTCCCTCCCACCACCACCCACCAACACTACCTCCCATGGCCACCCACCAATGCTACCTCCCACCACCACCCACCAAAACTACCTCCCACCACCAGCACCTCCCACCATCACCCACCAATACTACCTCCCACTACCACCCACCACCTCCACCACCACCACCCACCAACACTACCTCCCATGGCCACCCACCAACACTACCTCCCACCACCACCCACCAACACTACCTCCCACCAACACCACCACCATATAGTATTTCATTCTTTTCTTTTTAATTAATGGGTTAGATACGTATAAATGATAAACTTCTTTGCACCGAGCACATTGGTTTTAAATTGCAGTGGGAAGTCCCAGATCAAAATTCCTGTGTTGACCAACGTGAAATTTTTTTTGAGTTCTTAAAGCAAATACTGTGTTGGGATTTTATTACCGGACTGATTTATTCATAGTTAACATTTCATAACATAATTAAACCATTGAAATCAATGTTATATTTAATATATTAATATTTTACGTGTCAGTGTGAGACTTGCCACTGAGTAGACAAAAAATTTGCAAACATGTGTTGGAAGCAATTTATTAGTGTTTTTAGGAAATATTTATTGATCTTCTAGGTTCATCTTATTTCAAACAGAATTACATTTTTCCTCCCAATATCACCAGGTTATCTTATACATTTCTGGGATTCTCTCCTGGGATTGGCAGAATTGTAGTCCACTTCTGAGGCTGGGGCACCTGGAAGGTGGAGTTATGTTACCTTGATCATATGATGGATGATAAATGATAATAAAGTACCAGGAGAGTCCTTAAATCTAAGCTAACCTAAATTCCAGACCATGGGCAACCAAAGGAATAATTCTCTTTGAGGAAAAAATTCTGTGTTCTGACCAGGAATTGAACCTGGGACCTCAAGGATTGTAGTTAGAAGCTCTGACTACGAGACCATGAGGTTGGTCACTTAATTCTGAAAATAATTGAAAAGTTAAGAAATTTCACCGAAAGCCATATGCTATGTGGTTGAGGACTGCATATGGCTAATGGACAGTAGGTTGGAGATGCCTGAGTAAGGGATAGAGTTTGATGAAAGAGTAAAAAGCAAAATTACTAAGGGAATATTTTTACTAAAAACTAAATCCTCTAACTGAGCAAGTTTGCTCGAATGGTACTATTTGAGATATACAGGGTAAAATTATTTAAACCGACAAACTCTGGGAGGTTGTAGGAGACACCAAAACAAATATTTTTCCCTAATGTCATTTTTTCCTATGAGGATTATTTAAACCGGTAGAGGAAGATTTCTCTAGCGGCAAATTAATTAAACCAACAAACACTTTTGCATTTTTTATTACCAAGAGGCAACACATTAACACAATGCAATTACTTAAATTACAGTAGAGGTTCAAAAATGCCTCCATTGACATGTAAACAAAGGTTACACTGGCGGATCATGTTCTGTCTAACACGGCCAAAAACTCCAGGAGTATCGCTAATTGCTCCTGCTGCTGCTACTATCCGGGCAACCAGATCCTTTTCTGATGCAACAGGAGTTGTGTGAACAAGGTTGCGCATCTCTCCCCACACAAAAAAATCCAAAGAGGTCATATCTGGGGATCGAGCAGGCCATGTACAGGACCACCTCTGCCAATCAACTTTTCTGAAAACCGTTGGTTCAAGAATCGACGCACACGACGACTGAAATGTGCTGGCACCCCATCATGTTGGAACCACATGCGTTGTCTTGTAGGGAGCGGGACGTCTTCCAGCAATTCTGGCAATGCTCTGGCAAGAAAATTATAATAGTGCCTGCCATTTAATGGTCTAGGTAGAAGATATGTCCCAATTAAACAGTCCCCAACAACACTGGCTCACACATATCAGTGTACTCACTCCAGGTGTATCGCTCCATTAGTTGACAGATACAATTTACTACTACACTGGTGGACAAAACAATTCCTACCATCAACAGCAGTTGCAGTCATGATAATTGAAGAGCGTAATATGCCCTCTACTGGTTTAAATAATCCTCATAGGAAAAAATGACATTAGGGAAAAACATTTGTTTTGGTGTCCCCTATAACCTCCCAGAGTTTGTCGGTTTAAATAATTTTCACTCTGTATATTAGAGAAGTCCTGAGTTCAAACCTATGGGCCAACCAAGCTGACTGAGGATTTTTTTCTGGTTTTCCTCATTCAATGCTAATGCTGGTTTGAAAGATCATTATCAGAATCTTTTCTTTATCATCATTATTTCATTTTCATTACTATTAAATCCATGAAAATGTGTGAAAAAAAATACCAATAGCATTTTTTTTAAAGTCAAAGTTGCCATCATCTTTCATATAAGTATAAGACCTGATGGCCTCTTATGATCTCAAGGTTGGATTTTTTCTAGGAGCTATTTTACAGCTCTTAAAAATATATTTTATTTTGATATTTGTATTATTAATTTAATACTTCTCTGAAGGACAAATTATATTTGAAGAGAAAAATTATACACTCAGACCAGGGTTTGAACCCAGGACAAGCCCTACTGGCTTTATAAAGTAATGTTTAAATTCTCAATAAATGTCTTCTTAAATAAGAAGCTGCCATTTGCATAATTGAGCAAAGGCTTGTAGCATTTGGCAATCAGGAATTAACAATGTATAAGAGAAAAATTTGCATTTAGATTGGAGTGCTCAGATAGCTCGCAGTAGAGCATTAGCCTTGAAAGCCAAAGGTCCTGGGTTTTCTTTTCAAATATATTTTATTTGCCTAAATCTACATTTAAGAGCTTAGAAATCCAAGATCTGTTTATGACATGTAAAATAATCTTAATTTATGTTGAGTTGTTTTTGACTCACCTCACACTTCTTAACTCCCTCGCAGACTCGAGTTTCGTCACTGCATTTGTGATACATCACGATCACAACTGACGTCCAATGGTTTCCTCCCATTGGATGTCAGTTGTGATCATGGTGTAGCATTGAGAATGTCACAAATGCTGTGATGAAACTCGAGTCTGCGAGGGAGTTAAGAAGTGTGAGGTGAATCAAAAAAACTCAACATAAATTAAAATAAACCTTATTGTGTTATTTTTCTACCTACATAATTTTAATAATCTTAAGCCTGGAATATGAGATTTCCAGCAAAATTTATTGGCCATCAAGCCTAGATTGAATCATGACAGTGATGACCTGACATATGAAGGATTCTTTGTCCTTTTACATGCTAGCCTACAGTCGAGCCATTCTAATATCGGCTACACCTACCCGATTTTTGGCGGGACCGCTGCATGTGGTTTACAAAAAAAGTGGCATTGTTAAGTCAGTATGAACTTGTGTGGGGGACGAATCAGTTCCATTATTATTACAGTGTGGTGTTATCTGTGAATTTTGAGCGTCATAATGTTGCAGAGGAGTCGGAAGATTATCAATTCAGAAACCAGAGGAACAATTCTTAAAAAGTGTGTTAGAACAATGGTAATAGTACTAGGGTAGACTTGGCAATATCGTTACATCCTCTGTAAATGTGATGTGTGTCTGTGGCCCATAACCTTGATGACAATCACTATTAGTGAAGCAGCTGGTCAGTTGACCAAAAGCTGTCATATGATTCGCTGTTGGTTTTTACAGCGACTCTACTTTAGTGACCTGTCATGGTCTAACTCCATAATTTTAGAAGAATGCCACAGTATATTTTCCTTGAGGATGATAATATAACATCTGGCATGATATTCTTTCAAAGGATGTTCAATACAAATTATATCTCCTTTTGGTTCTATTATTGAGAGACCCATTAAAGAAGGGCTTGATTCTATAATTGATGGTCTCAGTAAAAAGAGACTTGATTCTGTAATAATGAGGGGCCCAGTCAAAAGACTTGATTCTATAATAATGAGGGGCCCAGTGAAAAAACATGTCACCTGGCTAGTGATTTTGCTATAGGGAGACAGCCACTGCCATCTAGCATCATAAATAGTAACTCTTGGGAGAAAATACAATTTGATGGCATGTGCCTCTTTTCTACTGGGCCCTTCAATTTTGAATGTTTTTTGAAATTGGGACAAGTTTTAACTGTTTTAAAATATCAACATTTATTTTTTTGTGTAGCATACAGTACATATTTCTTGAAACCTTAATTTCATAGGTAATAAAGTAATGTAAAACCTATATACATGTCTGGCATAATGCCAGGATACGGGACGAGATGAATCCCCTAATATTGAAGATCTATGGTATTCATGGATGTTAACAGACCAGGACTTTCGTACCATCACAGGACCAGATGATACAAAATGGATGATATGAATAGAGAGGTAGTGGAATTAAATTTTTAGCTGGGAGAACAGAAGAAATCCTCGATAAAAACCTATCCTTGCTCCAATTTGCCCACCATGAACCCCAGGATATGAACTTAGGATCAAGAGGTGAAGGTATCTAACACTTATACCACGGAGCCTCCTCATTGGAGATGATTATAAAATAATATATCACTTACAAATAATTCTAATGATGTTTTTTAGAATTTTGAGTTATTATTGAATTTTATAAAATTTATTTGATATATAGCTTTGTTATTGTGAATATTATATGTTACAGATATTATGTACTATATCATTTACCAAGATTAAAGTTCCTCGATTCTAGACCAGTTGCTGCAGAAGAGAGAAACGAAGCCCAGCATCGTGGGAAGTTTATGAAAATAGTAAGACCTGTAAGTGCTCAGTATTTATATTCTGTTATCTGCTTATTTAGTTTGAAACAAATTATTTTTACGCACATATTTCTTTTTTGAAGCATATTTATGATATCCTATTGCAGAGGAAGTAATTGGCACTTTGCCTATTTTTATTTAAATGCTTTTTATATTCTCTTATTTTTAATTTTAATAGTTATTTGTAATATTGTATGAAACTATTTTTATAACAGCATGCACTCGTTATCAATTTGAATGTAGTTCAGTAAACAATACAGGAAAGACATTAGTGTTGAACTTTTATAGGAATAAATTAAAATGTTTCATACCTCTCCTCATAATTAATCTTCTAAGTAGATCGCAATTTCAGGGTCTTGGCAACCCCATCCTCAGTACACTTATGCTGACTGATGTTATATCAATCAGAAGAACCAATTTCCTTCCCTCTGTTGGTGGACTGATGAATCTCTGGATCAGGTCAAAATCTGCAGGAATTTCAAAGTTCATAAGTTATTCTTTCTTGTTTTTGTGAATGCGAATTTTTTGCCAAACTGTGAGTTCCTTTTGTTTATCAATTTGTTTAATTAGACTAGCTTTCGATTCAATTATATGTTTTTTGGACCAAGCATGAGCAGGTACTGCTGACTTTTCCACTTATTTTTTTATTTTTCTAAGATGTTCTTTCACCCTTGTTTTCAAATTTCTTTTTGTTTTTCCTATATAAATTTTGTCACAATCCCTGCATTTGATCTGATAAATTGCTGATTTGTTTCCTTCATCAATTTCTTCATTTTGTTGGTTTTAAGCTGTATTTGTTCTTTGGTTATGACATTTCGTTTTATGGTTATGAAGAAAATATGATATACAAGAAAATAAATAAATTTAAAAGACAAAAATTAATTAATGAAAGCGCACTTACAAAACAAACTGAAAAAAATAAAATTCAGGAAATTCACTTACCATCCATTGAAACACCATAAGTTTAAAAAAAATTTCAAAAAGTTTAATATAAGATTGGTACTGAAGAATGAATACAACTTAAATAGGATAATTAAAACCAATAAAAATGAAAAAAAAATTGAAGAAGAAAACAAATCAGGAATTTATCAGATCAAATGCAGGGATTGTGACAAAATTTATACAGGAAAAACAAAAAGAAATTTGAAAACAAGGGTGAAAGAACATCTTAGAAAAATAAAAATAAGTGGAAAAGTCAGCAGTACCTGCTCATGCTTGGTCCGAAAAACATATAATTGAATCAAAAGCTAGTCTAATTAAACAAATTGATAAACAAAAGGAACTCACAGTTTGGCAAAAAATTCACATTCACAAAAACAAGAAAGAAAAACTTATGAACTTTGAAATTCCTGCAGATTTTGACCTGATCCCAAGGTTCATCGGTCCACCAACAGAGGGAAGGAAAAGTGGTTCTTCCGATTGACATAACATCAGTCAGCATAAGTGTACTGAGGATGGGGTTGCCAAGACCCTGAAATCGCGATCTACTTAGAAGATTAATTATGAGGAGAGGTATGAAACATTTTAATTTATTTTAAAACATCAGTGTCTTATTCCTCAAAAAATATATTTGACAGTTGTACTGTCTTTAAGAAAATAAAATATCTAGGATGGAATATATTTGGATACCATTTCTCTTTTGAATGTTGGTTGCCATGGAAATATTACATCACACACCAGAAGTTTGTTTTATGTCCATTCACTAAAAGTGTTCAAAATTTTTTCACCTACCCAATTCCAATTTCTATGGTGAAATTGGCCTGTTGCCGAGCTATAAGATGCATACTCATTCACATTTTCATGCAGGAAGAAATTTTCTCATGGAATTTTCACCAATGTTTGGGACTGGTGTCCACCCAGGATCATGATGAATTTGGGTTATTAGAACAAGTAGGGTCCAGGTTGATAAAAGCAGCTATTATGTCTGGGCAATCCAACCACAAGTCACTTCTAAACTGATTGACCACCTCTATGATTGACACATGTGGATGCGAGGCCAGCAGGTGGTTTATAGACCAAAGGCCTTCCAGGCTTTACACCTTGGAATTCATCATTTCATATATTAAAATCTGCAGTGGTAACTTTGCAGACCCGATGTTATTTCATGAAGAATACATTCTATACAGTTAAAACTTGGTTCATGAAACATCAGCAGCCTTTTTATGAGCAGCAGTTTCTTGCATTTTATTGTTGAGGTTGTTTACATTGAAATACTCTTGTGTGAATACAAAAAATACATATAAAGTGGTGAAAAATAAGTTAATTTAATAATTATGAAGAAACAATGAATGGCAAACTTATAAAAGTTTAAAACTTTTCATAGCTATCCAACAAAAACTACTGATGTAGTTAATAGATCATCTTCCAAAACTTTAAGACTATGCAATATTAAAATCTAACCAAAATATGTTTACACAAAAAATATGCTATACAAAAAAAAACATAAAGTTATGGTGAGTGTTTTTTAATTATGAGTTGGTTATTTTTTGTTAGCTTTTACAGTTTAGTTTCTTGATCTTAAATCATTATAGATAACTTATTAACTACTTCAGTAGTAGTTGCATACATTTTTGTATTGTGTAATTGTGAAAAGGTATAGTAAAGTAAAGTAAAGTAAAGTAATCCCACTACAGGCCTCAGGAGGCCCTTGGGGTAGTAGGAGGTTAAGGCTCCCACTTTTTCTGGACATATATAGGAAAAACAAAAAGAAACTTGGAAACTCGTAAAAAAGAACACTTTAGAAACATAAAGAATGGAGAAATTGAAAAATCAGCTATAGCAGCACATAGTTTATTAGAGAATCATAGAATTGAAAAAGAAGCAAAACTTTTGAAACATCTATCTAAACTTTTGGATTTAACAGTTTGGGAAAAGATATATATTCAAAAAAACCGTACTAGAACCATGAACTTCGAGATTCCAGACGAACTGAACTTGATTACAAAGTTCTTCAAAAATACAACAGATGGCAGTTTAAAAAATGGTTCCTTCAAAAGAACACCAGATGGCAGTTTAGAAAATAATTCCTTCAAAAGAACACCGGATGGCAGTTTGGATAATTACTGGCAAAAGAAAAAATTGACAGTCGTGAAAACAGCTGAGGATGGTGACGATGGTCGCTGATACTTCAGTGCTGTGTTTAAAAAAACATACAAGTATGGGGTAAGAAGAATTCACAATTCATTTAATTCTTATTAATAAAACCTCATAATGTTAAAAATTCCCAAATTTATTATATTAAATCAAAACCACTCCTCACTCGCTTAGGGTTCTGTGTGCAGTGTGGTGTTACCATTTCTGTATTGCATTCACAAAGAGTCCCAGCATATTTTAAACCAGACGGTATGTTTTTATCTGCTCCTGATCTTGAGAAGAAAATATTGGAGACCTTAGAACTTGAATACATCTTGTATTGCTGCTTCTACTATTTCTGTTGCTGCCAAATATTTCAAAAGCTTAGTTTCTTTTTCAATTTTATGACTCTCTAGCAAACTATTAGGTGCAATTGCCAATTTCTCAATTTCACCATTTTTAATATTTCTAAAGTGTTCTTTTGTGCATGTGTCCAAATTCCTCTTTTTTTTATTTCTATGTATACTTTATTGCAGTCTTTGAAACTATTTTGATAGATTCCAGATTTTTTACTATCTGGGGTATTAACTTTTTTATTAGTTATTAGAAAATTACCCAGGCTAAATTTATTTATTGGTGCTAAAGTGACATTGAATTTTTTGAGTATTTTTTAAAATATGTTGTGTGTTTCAGGATGGTTAGTAATTTTCTTGAATTGTTTTTCTTTCTTGGAATCAGATTGTAAAGTGGTGTATTCATTTAATCTTTTTTGTTTGAATTTCCTTAATTTATTATCTCTTCCCTAAGCCATTTAAACTAGCTAAGTTTAAAAGTGATTGTATTCTTTCTTAATATCTTCTTCATTTAGTGGTATGTTTATTAATCTGTGTATTAATGTATTAAACTGTTGAAAATTGCATGTTTATGTGCAGTATAGTCCACCGCTGTGGTCTCGAGGTAGTGTGCTGCCTTGTCATGCAGCAGGCTCCTGGGTGAGGTTTTTTTTCGGGATTTTTCCACACCTGTAAGACAAATGTCAGGAAGCTTAGGGCCCAAGTCCCAGAAAATCATCCGGCCATCATCATCATCATCATCCTTATCATTATCATCCTTCATCGGTGTGGAAAGCAACGGGAAGCTACCACACCTATAATTCCCTAGTAAAGCTGCAAAGCATAGCATGGAAATGCAGTGAAAGACCTGCCCTCAGGCAGAATTACTATGGATGGATGTGCAGTATGATGAAAACCTGAAGATTTTATTTAATTATCTGTATGGGTATCTTTCTTGTAAATATTTAATTCAATTTATTAAATTAATGTTGAGAAGCTAAAGCTATTACTATGATAGAAATAAGTAAATTAATGAACACAATTAAATTATTGTAAATCAATGGTAAAGAGAAAAATTTCTGCCTGAACCGGGAATCAAACCCCGAACCTTTAGCTATCCGTGTTAATGCTCTGTCCACTGAGCTAATTCAGGCTTCATTCTCATCCAAGCAGAAATCCTTCCTTCACCTTACTCTACTGGTCCCACATTCAATGGCAATGAACCATCATTCACAAATATACAATGAATGGCCTCTACATGAAGAAGACATGAAGGGACTCCACACAGCTATAGCATTATTTATTAAATTAATATCATAGTAATAGCTTTAGCTCCCCGATATTAATTTAATAAATAATGGTATAGCTGTGTGGAGTCCCTTCATGTCGTCTTAATGTAGAAGCCATTCATTGTGTATTTGTGAATGATGATTCATTGCAATTGAATTTGGGACCAGTAGAGTAAGATGAATGAAGGATTTCTGCTTGGATGGGAATGAAGCCTGAATTAGCTCAGTGGACAGAGCATTTGTACGGAAAGCTAAAGGTTCGGGGTTTGATTCCCGGTTCAGGCAGACATTTTTCTCTTTACCATTGATTTACAATGATTGAATTCAATTCTTTGTTGCTGTTCATTCCTGATTATGTACAGGTCCATTTGTTCTCATGAAGCCAAATGCACTCTGTTCCAAATCCTATAACCAAAATAAAATTAGAATTGAATCTAGGAAACCTTTGATGCTAGTCAGATATGCTAACAGTTACACCTCAATTTTAGTTTAATATTAAAGGTGTTTAATTGTTTCAGGTATCTTACAGAACTGAGAAAGAAGATGATCACAAAAACAGTCCCCCAGCTAATTATACACCTTTGCCTTCTTCAAGAAGAGATATTGGAGATCACCAAGGTACAAGTTCTATTTTAATCAACAATTTAACATAGATGGATCCCTAACAGTTCATACATAAATTTTGCTCTTTACCATTGATTAGAATAATTTTGTTGTGTAAATTAATTGACTTATTTCAATCATAGTAATATCTTCTTAATATTAATTTATTGGTAACACTAATTTAATAAAATTACTGTGGGAGGTAACACTATGAGGTAATAAATAAGTTGAGTCATTGCTATTTATTCTCATATTTGTTGATTTCTTTAGGATGTGTTTAAAAACATCTCTGTTTTATCTTCAGCTTGTCCAGGCCGACGATTCTTATGTTATCGACCCTGGATGTCGACTCCTACTCCCTCTTTTTGTGGTCCAAAGAACTTGCATATCAAGTAATTTCAAAATTCATCATTCTCTCCTTATTCCTGGGGAGAGAGATTTGATATACAGATTCTTTGGACCAAAAAAGAGGGAGTAGGTGTTGGCATCCAGGATCAACAGTGTAAGAATTGTCAGTATGCACAATTTGAAGATAAAACAGAGATGTTATGAAATGTGATTTTTGTCACAACAACTGCAAGTTTCAAACTTGCATTGTAATTACGCTATATTCCTAAGTTTAATTATGCTTCTTCTTCTTCCTTCCAAGTATTAGGCCAAGGCCTGTTATGATCCTATAGAAAATTTTCCCTCCAGCATTTCATAGGACGGCCCAGAGATCTTCATCCTCTTGGTATATAATTGTATAATTATATCCGATTTGAACTCATTCTTTTAAGAAGGTGTTTCCAATTTAGTTGGTACTGTTTAATATATTCCAAAATTGGCGTAGTCTTCAATTCTTTTAAGATATCCGTGTTCCTTTTCCGACCCCATCTGGTGTAACCTGCTGTTCTGCGCATGAATCTCATTTCACAAGCCGTTATTCTGCTTTCATGTTGTCTTTTTAGTGTCCATGCTTCACTACCTTAGATCAACACTGGTCTAGCCAAAGTGTTATGTAAACGTAATCTGGTGTTTTTTATACAAGGGATGGTTTCATAACTTAATTAATAATTCCCAAACTTTTATTATAACTAGTAATTTTTTCAGGGATATCCTTTTCATCCCAGATAGAGAGATAATATCCAAGATATTTAAATTGATTAGATCTCTCTAAAATTTTATTCTGGAGACAGATTTTACTTTGTATGGGGTCCTTCCCATTAAATGCCATAATTTTAGTTTTGTTAATTGATATTTCCATATTAAATTTGGCAGCTATTTTTTGTAAATTATAAATTGATCGTTGCAAATCATTTTCGGAAAGTGCCAGAAGAGCTAAATCGTTAGCAAAAAGAATAGCATCGAGTTTGAGGTTCCTATTGTGTTTTCCTCCATTCATTTATTAATTTATTCATACATATAATGGAAAGCACTGGTGAAAGTCCACATCCCTGTTTTACTCCAGTGTTGATCTTTTTCTAGAAGATAGTTTGCCATCTTGTTTAACAGAGATTATATTATCTTTATAGATGTTGAAGATATTAGTAATATATTTTTGTGGATTTAATTATACTTTCATAGTTAAATATAGGAAATAATTACGCTTGTTGCACTAAATGTTTTAAAAGAACACTTTAGAAATTTTCTTTATTTGCTGTCCAAACATTGATATTATAATGTAACACAAAGCTACATATTACAGACAAACAGAGCACTGCCGTGAAGGTGTTGAATGATATATACATCTTGCCCACACTGATCTTACATGTTGAGAACTGTTGCACTACACTGACACAGTGTGGTTGCAAGTTGGTTGACTCTGACCTAACAGTATGTCACACAGAATTGTCGATTACACCTTTTTTGAAGGCGGTCTACAATTATAAAAAATACTGTGCATACAGCATTTGTTTGTTGTAAATAGCAAACATCTTAAAAAATGATAAAACACAATGGATCTCATTGACTTGGCAGTTTTCTCAAAAATATTGGCAATCTTAGCAGTACTTTACTGGAAATGATATTATGTGGGAACTGATTAGTATTTTACAAGTATTAATCATTCAGCATTCAATGTGATCTCTTCATATTTTCATTCAATGATAGGCTGCTTGTTTAATAATAATACATTTTATTTAAATATTGCAGGTGCCTATGGAAAGTGCCGTTATCGCTATTCTGGAAAACACTCAGAAGGAAATCGTTTTATACAAAACAATGATCTATGACCATTCTAACTGCAGCTGAATACTCACATACTAGTCATTTTCTTGACACATATTTTTACTTATGATTTGTATAATGTGCAATTGTATAATGTATGTTTAATATATATATATCTTTATTTTAAATATTAATTTTTATTATACAGTATTACCCCTCTTTTATACTTTTCAAGGGACCATGGGAAAAATGGTGTAAAATAGGGAAAAGTGTAAATTGAGGGAAATGAAGATGAGCTCAAAAATGTTGACCCCCCCATACTCTGCATCCATTTCACAACATGAAAAAAAAACAGATGGGGATAATATACTACTGTATTATCCCTCTTTTACACTTTACACGAGGGAAAGTGGTGTAAATTTGGGGAAAGTATAAATTATGGAAAACGAGGAGGAGCTAAAAAATGTTTACCTTCACATTCAGCAACTATTCTAGAACATGCAAAAAAGCAGACTGGGATAATATACATTACTGGCTAAATAATGTAATGTTTCTTTTAATTTAAAATCAAATTCTTTACACCTTATCTCATATCCTGTCTTTTATTTATTTAGAAGACAAAATATCAGGTGAGGTGTAAAGAATTTCATTTTAAATTAAACCTCATAGTGATATTCCTATAATAGTTCAATGTAATGAGTGTTTTGAACTGCTGTAAACATAAAATTACTTTCTTTTACTTTCACCATTTAAAAAATAAATAACAAGGAGAGATTCAGCAAGCAGCACTATGAATCTTTATTGAGAGATTAAAAAAAAAGTTTTGCCATAGAAGTACACGGGTTGAATTTCAGAAATGTTTTAAAGTTCTGAGCCAACTTCGTGGGCTCTTTATCGATTGTACAAAAGCCAGCTTCGTTGGCTCATTAAACTTGCTCATTTATCGATTGTAAAGCAGCTGGCTTTGTTGGCTCATTGAACTTGTTCTGCTATATATCGATTGCACAGAAGCGAGATAATCGATCAAATAAATCAAATATCTTCTACCTTTAACACTGAAGATTGACGTGATGTGACGTAAATTGCGGAAAAACAAAATTTCAGAAACGTAAAAGCAGGGTTTTTAATACATTGTGAATATAGGGAAACTCAAGGGACCTTTAAAAAAGGTTTTAAAAGCGGGGTAATACTGTATCTCAGATCTTATAGATGTGAAACTTTTTACCTTACATATTTTAAGTTCCATTACCACCAACTGCAAGTATTATGTTTTTAATTCCATGCTAGGTGGATAGATGATACTATGTGGCCTGTTTTAAGTTTATGCACTGTTCTGGCAGACATTGTTATGTGGATTGTGTATTTGAATTGTTTATAATGAGGGGGGTGTATGTTAAGTATTTATGTGTAGTGTGTGTTGTAAGAGGGTTAATGATGAAGAGAAAGGTGATATTTTGCAGTATTAACATAGCATTGATTGATATATAAATATTGAACTTTTAAAGTATGCTCCAAGAGAAATTAAGCAGAGATTCTTAGATGTACTAAATGTGTGCTGGAGGATGTGCATAATCCCGGATGAATGGAAGAAAGGACTTATATGCCCCATATTTAAAAAAGGAAGTAGACACGAGTGCACAAGTTACAGGGGAATCTGTTTATTGAATACAGCTTACAAGATATACACTAAGATTATTACTAGACGATTAAATATAATAAATGAGTATATATTAAGTGAAGAACAGTGTGGCTTTCGGAAAGGTCGGTCATGTTCAGATGCCATTTTCACAATAGAGCAACTTATTCAGAAGAGAAGAGAATTTAATTTGCCAACTTGCATACTTTTTATTGACTATCAAAAAGCATTTGATAGACTGTCAAGAAATAAACTATGGGAAATAATGTATGACAAAGGGTTTCCAGGACACATTGTCAAAGTTGTGCAAAGCTTATATTTTAAATCAGAAATAATGATTGATAAAGGAGTTACAATGAGCGATAATACATTAGAAATTAATCAAGGGGTCAGACAAGGATGCCCGCTATCTCCTGCACTCTTTAGTATATATATATATATATATAGACGAGATCATTGTACAATGGCAATCAAATTTAATCACAGAGTTTAAAGTTGGCAGTACGATTCTAAATACCATACTGTTTGCAGACGATCAGACAATCCTTAGCTCTTCAGAAGACAATTTACAAATAGCAGCATATAAATTAAACGAAATAGCAAATAAATTCAATATGACAATCTCTGAAAGTAAATCGAAAGTAATGGCATTCAACGGGAAAGACCATATGAGGTGTAAAATCAGTATTAATAACAGTGTAATACAACAGGTGAACAATTTTAATTATTTAGGATGCAATGTATCATACTGCCAGAAGGAAGATATTAATATTAAATTAAATAGATTTTACAGAATGTGTGGCACTATAAGACGGACACTGAAAAATAAAACTTTGAGGAGCACACAACTAAAATTTTACAAAATTATGGCAGTGCCTGTCTTAACATATGCAAGTGAAAATTGGACTCTTAACCGTTCAGACGGAAGGAAAATAGAAACTGCAGAAATGAAGTTCCTACGTTCAGTAGCAGGTGTGACAATTTTGGACAAGAAAAGAAGTGAGGATATTAGGAATGACTTAAATATTTTCAATTTAACAAATAGAATTGACAACATGAGAAACAACTGGTATGAACATGTCAAGAGAATGCCTACAGATAGAATCCCTCAGCTGTTACTAAAGTACAAACCAATAGGACATAGAAATGTTGAACGCCCATTTACTAGATGGGAGGATTCATTAAATCCCACTTGATGTGAAAACAGGTCAAAAGGCCTAATTTCATGAAGCAGAAGAAGAAGAAGAAGATTGATTGATATAGGTGAAGGAGAATGTCTCTCTTTTATATAATAATTAGTAGGGCAAGGCATTTAATGACCTATAAATTGGTAAAAAATACAAAATGAAAAATGCATTTATGACCTAAAAAATGCAAAAAAATGACCAATAAAAAAAATAATGAATAAAAAGTTAAGAATTATCAATAAAAATACTATTTATTAGATTAAGTACTCACTTGATTACTGAATTACATAAAATTTAACTTAACATCAAAATATTAAAAGAAAAGTATTTAAAAAATACATGTTACAGTACCTTTTATTGCAGAAAAGCCATTTCAATTACACAGTGCACTTTACAGCAATTTTGAATTGCAGTTAACAATCAGAATAAGGGTAGAAGCTAGCATAAGCTCTAAGAAATTGAATAAAATTCATAGAAGTCTGCAAGTTCATTATGCACATACCTTGAAAAATAGGGGTAGAAGTTAGCAAAACAACTACTTAATTCCAAGAAATTGTATTGACAAGGAAAAATACTGAATTATAATAAAAATCTTAAATCAAATACAAATAATGTCACAGCCTTCCGGAAAAATGTAAAAAAATGCTCAAAATGACCTATCCCTAAAAGAGTTAAGAAAATGCAAAAAAATGCCCTAACAGATTGCTTTTATTTAATCCGTTTTTTAATGCCGTACATTTTCATATATGTAAGCAATGTTTCAACCTTCATAAGGAAAAGATGCAAAATCATTAATTGCCTTGCCCTAATAATTAGTCAGGGCTGGTTTTGTAGTATTGTGGCAATCTATTTCATTGCACGAGTTCTCTCAAGTTCTAGGTCAGCTTTGGTAAAATTTTAGATACTGATGAATACATATATTCTTGTAGAATTTAGTTGTTAAGCTGGAGGCCCTCTTGGTGCTTTTCGACAGGAGTAGCCCATGTGCTGGCATTAGATTTCACCTTCTCCCTTTCTCTTTATCATCATACAACACACTTTACGTAAACATATACTCATCCTCCTATACTCTTCTCTGTACACAATATAAGAATGAATCATCTACATAAAGTGATCTGCCAAAGTGAAAAAAGATCACTATTCAGCCAGTATGGAACTCAAAGCACGAAAAGTGCAGTGGAGTGACATTAGAACATACATTTCTTTTTGTCTTAATATTTTACAGAAGTGACACTATGAGGTTTATTTTAATTAATAGAGAGTTAGAATTTTAATGACTCACCTCATAATTCTTGAAGGCTATGAGGTGAGCCATTAAAATTCTAACTCTCCGTTAATGAATATATTTCTTTATTCATTAAAATAATGAAATTCAACATAGTACGAAATAAAATTACTGTATATCTCGGCAGATAAGACGATAGTTGAACCATAAAAAAACCCAAAATCCAGGGTTGTCTTGTAGGACAGATACAAAAAAATTGGATTGAAATTTATATAAATTAAAACCATTATAAAATGAAAAAAAAAATAACTTGCCAATATATTTAAACATGTGGGGAGGGGGAACTGTTAGAGATTTAGGGCTGCATGCAAATACATTAGTCTCTACTCAAATTACTTCCAATCACTGGTGAGCTGACTCACCGTGAGCAAGTGCAAAGATTGAATTAGCTACCCACTAACTGGTCATGCATTAAAGTCGTCGTTTTCGTAATATTGGCAAGAAATTATCCAGAATTCTCAGCGATAAACCACTTCTGTTATTTTCGTCTGCTAGAGGAATGCATTTACGCTTGCATCCCGCAAATAATACCGTATACAACGACGTCTGCATCGTGCAATATTACGCCGATTCTCCTGTTCTTCCAGTTGAATTCTTTGGTAGACTCTATCAAATTCCTCTTCTCCGCATGTACCGAAAACATGATCGAAGTCTTCAAGGTCTGACATCTTGGATAAAGCAGCAAGGTACGTGCCAAGTTTTCAAACTACATCAGTTACCATCAGTTCCCTTCGGGATTCTCAAGATTTGTTTCCCTCTTAAGTCACCTCGTCAGGTAGCTTACGAATTTCAACAATTATTATCACATGAACAGATTTCTGAGTAAGCAAAATCGTATTAGGATACAACTTTCTCAGCAGAGAACGCCTTTTACGGTCTAATGCATTCATAGATTCGAGCCTTAGTGAATCCCCATGAGTACAGCTACTATCAAACCAGTCCTGAAAACATCCAGTTATTCAATTCTTTTGCAGTCTGTTTTGTGTAGTAAATAAACATGGACATTATTGCTTATATTGCATTATTTCTTTTAATTATTAATATAGTGTTATTATTACTATGCATGATGCAAAGGGCACTGTATAACATTTAAATATGCAGATAACTTTTATCTTTGAGTTTGATAGTAGCATAACAAGAAATTTCTCACGCGGCAAGTCTTCCTTCCTTATCATAATAATCTCCTTTCCCCTCTACCACCTTCCATGCGACAGGTCTCATCTCTCGTGCTAGTACAACTTATTGAAAGTGTAGCAGTGTTGCCGGTTGAATGAAAATAAAATGTACTTATTTATCATAATGAGGGGTTAAAATATTAGCAATATATATCATAAAATTTAATTTGAAAAATTATGAATATGGTAATTTTGTATACACTATACAGTAAGCTAGTATTGATCACTGATCTAAACTAAATTCATAGGCCATTGATAGTTTGGGGGTTGTCTTATAGGACAAGTATATGCTAAAACTATAAAACTTTGACAAAAATCTATACCTCATCTTATCTGAAGGTCGCCTTATCTACCGAGATATACAGTATATAATTGCAAGGACTGAAAATATTTTACTAATTTTGGCCAAAATGTAACTCATTTCATCCATAAATTTCATGTTCCTTCTGTTTCCTAAATCAAATTATCTTCCAGCAGCTCTTGCACATCTTGTCTGCTATGCTACCAACTCTTGAAATAATAATAAACTTAATAAGCTGGCATAAGTTCTAAACATAAATAGTGGTGGACATTTTTTCTGTAATTCTTATCCGCACTAACACACACTACTGATTTCATTAATCTGCTGGAGTAAGATTTATGCAGTCTTAGTTAAAAATAATAAAACCATCAATAACCTAATGGAGTTAGATGTTAGATAATTTAAACACAATTTATATAAGAAATAACACAATTAAATATTTTTTCAAACAAATTGAATTGTTTATTTACATCTCACCTCATATTTTGCTCTCTCATCTGGGATTTTTTTGCAAATAATTACTCATTCTCAGTCAAAAACTAACTCAAATAATGAGGTGAGGTATAAATGACTGATAAATTATATTTGAAAGAAAAATTATACACTTAAGGGTCGAATGTTTGAACGCATTAGACAGTAAATGGCATTCTCTGCTGTTAAAGTTTTATTCAAACACATTTTTCTTACTCAGAAATCTATTCACGCGGTAATAATTGTAAAGCTACCTGACAAGTTACCTTAAGATCGTAGCTCAAGATATAAACTTATGTGAAAATCCCAAAGGGAACCGATGGTAACCGATGTAGTTTGAAACTTATCCAAGATGTCGTACCTTGAAGACTTCGATCATGTTTTCGGTATACGCAGAGAAGAGGAAAGAATTCAACTGGAAGAACACGAGAATCGGCGTAATATTGCGCGTTGCAGACGTGTTTGTATATGGTATTATTTGCGGGATGCAAGCATAAATGCATTCCTCTATAGCAGACAAAAATAATGGAAGTGGTTTTATCGCTGAGAATTCTGGGTAATTCGTTGCCAATATTACGAAAACGTCAACATTCATGCATGACCGGTTAAGGCGGCCGTTAATTCGATCTCAGCTCACCAGTGATTGGAAGTAATTTGAGTAGAGAGTAATGTATTTGCATACAACCCTTAGACTGGGGTTTAATTTTAATTTTTCTCTTCAAATATAATTTATCCTTCAGTGAGAAGTGTTAAATTATTAATAAAAACATATAAATAACAAATTCACTTTCTTTCATATTATGAGAAATTATTAATTCTTTCAGTCTGCATAGAAAAACACTGCAATTATAAGTCCATATAATCCTAAAACTTCAGCAAAGATAAGTATGAGAATCATTCCAATGAAGAGACGAGGTTGTAGTGAATTTCCTCTCACTCCGCTGTCACCCACAATCCCAATGGCATATCCAGCTGCCAGACCATTTAACCCCACTGCCAATCCTCCACCAAAATGGAAGAAACCTCTGTAATAGAACATGAGACATTCACTTCCTCTCTACACCAGCATTATGCCAATAAAAATGAATGAATTAATCAAATGACAGAAAGTTGACATATAAAATGAAATATTGACTATTCTTTAAAACATGTGATGCAACTTTTTTAATTCCTTCATAAAATTCTGTCAAATTTTATTTTTAGGGTTCCATTTTTACAATTATTTTCCATTATTTACAATGATTTTTACATTTTTTCTAACGATTATTTCAATGTATTTTTCTATGATATTTAACTAAATACGTAGCATGAAGATGTGGCAGCCATATTGATTTTAACGGATATTCTATGCAACAAGAAATATGTATTCCAATGCAGCCAACATAGAGTATGTACTAATTAACTGCACACATATACTTCAGAATTTTAGAACTTACTATTTATTTCTGGGCATTGCATTCTTTCACAGGTTAGAGTGCTTAAATTGCGTTAGGTTAGTCTTTCACAGGTTCCATTCATCCATAGTAATTCTGCTCGAAGGCAGGTCCTTCACTGCAATCATAGCATTTTCATGCTATGCTTGCAGCTTTACTAGGGAATGGTAGGTGTGGTAGCTTCCTGTTGCTTTCCACACCAGTGAAAGATGATGATGATGGCCATATGATTTCGGGGACCGTTTGGGCCTTAAAGTTTTCCTGACTTTGTCTTACAGGTGAGGAAAAACCCCGATAAAAACCTCACCCAGAAAAACTGCCCCGACTGGGGATCGAACCTGGGCCTGCTGCGTGACAAGGCAGCATGCTACCTCGAGACCACAGCGGTGGACTTTCACAGGTTAGAGTACTAAAATTGCGTTAGATTAGCCTTTAGGTTGGTCTTTCACAGGTTAGAATACTTAATATTTGAGTTTGTATTTTTTTTAACATTCATATCTCATATGTTTATTTTGTTGGACGATCATTTCAAAGCTATTGCTCCATCTTCAGCTTGTTCACAAACTGGTATCAAACAAGCTGAAGATAGAGCATAGCTTTGAAACGATCGTCCAACAAAATAAACATATGAGGTAAGAATGTTAAAAAAATACAAACTCAAATATTAAATAATTCTCATAATGTAACTTCCTAATGATTTTAAAATAGAGTACTTAAATTGCATTAGGTTAGCTTTTAGGTTTGTTAAATATTGTGCATATGTTGGCTGCATCTGATTCCATAATATAAATTGCTTTGCATTTGTTGGCACATGTGCATGGTGCATGATTGGAACTTGGAAAAAATTTTGGCATCACATGTTGTAAAGAATCCCTGAAATATTTCTTTCCTTTGGCCCTTTTAACTGCTAAAGTCTTGTCGCTTTTAATCATTTTAATATAAGAACACTAATTACAACTATTACTTAACAATTGAAGCGTGTATCTTTTGTATGCTCTGGAGTTAAGTTTTTTTATTTTGTTTTATTTAATGGTGGTCAAAAATTATAACACAGATTGTATTGTAAAAAGACAAATTAAATGATTTAGGATTATAATGTTAATCAAATACCCAGTGATAAATTATGACCTAAGTATTCTACCATTTGTTTTATGATTGAGTGAATCACAGTATAAAACCTATCATAGGAAAATTTTTGACACAGAATCAATATTAGAAGAAACTGCATTACTTTCTTTGGTGTAACATTTTCTTATTGCACATAAGAGTATGAATTGCAAATACCAGGAATCAATATTAAATAAAGATAATCTGTATACAAATTTATTAAGTACTAAGAGATAGGTGATAAGTATGACCAATTCTAGTGCCATTGGCTAGAAAAATATTCTCCCTCAAGTCTTCTATAGTGTACTTCACAAATTGTAACATTGGTCCTGGATATTGAAAAGAAATGCAAATATTTTGATATCAAAACTCTCAGTTTTGTACTGCATATATTCATAATGATAAATGTTCAGGAAATACCAGAATATAAACATTAAGAAAGCTTATATTATTTTTGGTCTGGACATCTTACCTCAATATTAATGTTGATTTGTTCTTGGACATGTTTCAAAACAATTCTGTTTTATCGTCAGCTTTACCAGACGATAAAACAGAATTGTTTTGAAACATGTCCAAGAACAAATCAACATTAATATTGAGGTAAGATGTCCAGACCAAAAATAATATAATTAAAATAACCTCAAAATATAACTTCCTAAAATTAAATATTAAGAAAGCTGTAACACATATAATTTAGCATATTAAATTTAATGAGTTCCATTAATTTTGTGTACTGTATTTGATGTATTTCATTAATTCTCCAGCCAGGACAGGCTATCAGCAATAGGTTGTTTAAAATATTATTTTTTTTATAAATAACAATAGACTATAACATGATCGTAAACTTCTAATAAAATAGTTAATACGTAAATCCATAAAATTAATAATTTTTTTTGTTAAATGACAAGGTTTTTTAAAATACATTACGAAACTGTATTGAGGTCACTGTATTAAAGTTTTAGTAATTGTATAACAGTACCTGATATCTCAGTCGTCCTCAATAAATTTGCAGTGTTGTTTTGTAGGAGGCCTTTCGATAACTTAGGTACCGGTATCATCTTCTGCTTTCATTTTGGTACTGACTGTTGTTGATAATTATTTTGTACAGAGGGTTTATATTGTTGGGTATGTTGAATGAGAACGTACCCAGCAATATAAACCCTCTCTACAAAATAATTATCAACAACAGTCAGTACCTAAATGAAAGCAGAAGATGATACTCAAGTTATCAAAAGGCCTCCTATAAAACAACACTGCAAATTATTGAGGACGATTGAAATTATCAGGTACTGTTTTACAATTATTAAAATTTTAAATGTTAAGGGACATACAAAATAGAAAAATCAGTAGAAACAGAAATTATCAGAATTATAATAAAATATTCAGTCACCATTTTCCGAATCTTCTATGTGGATAGCATATTTTCATCAAAGGAGTTACATTTTTTATTACTGTATATGTTACTAATTTATATTATGTTAATATTTCAGTTTATTTTTTAAAAATTATTTGTTATCTGGGTCATAGGGAAAACCCCAATGGGGTGAATAAAGAAATATTAATTTAAAGTTTTTTGTTTTTTAATTTTTTCTCCCTGAACAATCCTTTGTAAAGCATTTAGAATAACATTATGAGTCTACCTCACATTAAAATTTTATATAATTTTTACTTTCAAATTTAAAATGTATAGTGGGAGCAAAAGGAACCATAACCTCCTCCTCTGACAATAGACATACTTGATTAGAACTAGAGAATAATATTATAATATTGTTTAGTTGTTTCTTGACTCACCTCATACTTCTTAACTCCCAAGCAGACTCGAGTTTCTTCACTTCATTTGTGATATTCTCAATGCTGTATTACGTTCACAACTGATGTCCAACAGCCTCCTCTCCTGCAGACTGACCTCCGCACCATGCAGGAGAGGAGGCCTTTGGACATCAATTGTAAACGTAATACAGGATTGAGAATGTCACAAATGAAGTGAAGAAACTCGAGTCTGCATGGGAGTTAAGAAGTATGAGGTGAGTCAAGAAACAACTAAACAATATTAAAATAAACCTCATAGTGTTATTTCCTACCTACATAACTTAATGATATTATAGTTCAAATAGCTCTCAGTACTTTAAAAGAATTTGTTAGGGTTATATGAAATCATCTGTACAGAAATGACAAAATTTGATACAATTTTAAATTTTATTTCTTTTTGCTATTTTTTTATCTCTATATAATTATTAGTTTTGTACTTTCCTTTTTTGATGTTTATATGAATGTTATTTTGTTTTCATATCATATACTGGGTGTTCCGCATATAAGTAAAATAAAAGAAATGACAACCTGTGATGTGACTTTTTTTTAACTCCTTCATAAACTCCTGTCAAATTTTATTCTTAGGTTTTCATTTTTCAAATTATTTCCCACCATTTACAATGATTTTTACATTTTTTCTAACAATTATTTCAATATATTTTTCTATGATATTTAACTTCATATATAACATGAAGATGTGGCAGCCACATTGATTTTTAATGAATATTCTAAGCAACAAAAAGACATGTTCCAATGCAGCCAACATAGAATACGTATTAATTATCTGTACACATATATTTCAGAACTTACTATTTTTTTCGGGCATAGCATTCTTTCACAGATTAGAGTGCTTAAAGTGCATTAAGTTAGCTTTTAGGTTGGTCTTTCAGAAGTTAGAGTACATAAATTGCATTAGGTTAGCTTTTAGGTTCATTAAATATCGTGCATATGATTCCATAGTGTAAGCTGTTTGTTGGCGCATGCACATGGTATATGATTGGAACTTAAAAAAAAAAAAATTCGCATCACATATTGTAAAGTATTTTCAAAGAAATAATTATAAATATTTAACTAATATAAATCTATAGATGAAGCCAATTACTAACCATCCATAGTAATTCTGCCCAAAGGCAGGTCTTTCACTGCAATCATAGCATTTTCATGCTATGCTTGCAGCTTTAGTAGGAAATTGTAGGTGTGGTAGCTTCCCATTGCTTTCCACACCAGTGAAGGATGATGATGATGTTGATGACCATATGATTTAAGGGACTGTTTGGGCCATAAAGTTTTCCTGACATTTGTCTTACAGGTGAGGATAAACCCCAATAAAAACCTCACCCAGAAAAACTGCCCCGACCGGGGATCGAACCCGGGCCTGCTGTGTGACAAGGTAGCACGCTACCTCGAGACCACAGCGGTGGACCCAATTACTATAAAGAGTCAAAATGGAAATTTTTTTACCTTAAGTTCCCTAAACCTCAACATGGCTTCCATTAGTGGTACGGGAAATCTCTTACTGCAATTCAACCTCGTTCCATGTGTTATGAAGCATCTGTAGTGTAACATTGTTGACAGCAACATATTTTTTTTTGTAAGTCTATCAAATCACGTACTAGTGTCATGTACACCTGGTTCTTAACAAACCCGCACAGGAAAATATCAGGTGGTGTTGGGTCTGGTGATTCGGCAGGCCATGCAAAGCCTTTTTGTTCCAGTTTATCAATTGGTGTAACCATTTGGTGAAGTTTCAGCTTGTACACTCACAAATGCAATTTTTTAGAGCACTGTTGTTGATTGGGATGTTTAGCTTCACACTAGCCTGTCATGTGGATTTCCACTGGCTTCTCTGAAATGCCTTGCAAATGCACTCGACATTGTCGTCAGACACTTTATGCCTGAAATGTTTACCTGCTTCAGACAACAAACTTCCTGTTTCTCTGAGCTGCCTATCCCATTTCATTATTGACATGTACGTCGGAACAGATTCCTTGGTTTAAGGTTTTATTGCCGACAAAACAGGTACTGTACACAAATAATGGATTTATGTTCTGCTAATGACAGCATACAAAACACTTTCTGCTGTGGTGTCCAGATGCTAACTGATTCAAGATATGACAAGAATTCTGTTATGAAATGATCTGCGCATGCACATGATGCGTGACTCTTCTAACAACAATTATCATTATCATCTTATCGTGTCTCTCCTTTCGGAAGGTCAATTCCAAATATACCATCTCTATCTTCCTATGCTTTGCTTCTTTTTAGTTCTTCCCAGTCGTATCCTCTCTCTTATAGACTTTTCTTCACTTGATTAATCCGTCTATCTCATGGTCATTTTCCTTGTATCTTGAGATTTAATAGTTTTTGTGGTACACTACGAAATATTTTAAAAATACATTTCCTTTTCCATTCTTTTTAAGTGCCCAAGCCATTTTAGTCTACTTTTTTCTATGTCTGTTGTTAATTTTTCTACACTTAATGTCTCCCTGTCCACCGCTGTGGTCTCGAGGTAGCATGCTGCCTTGACATGCAGTGGGCATGGGTTCGATCTCCAGTCGGGGCAGTTTTTCTGGGTGAGGTTTTTATTGGGGTTTTTCCTCACCTGTAAGACAAATGTCAGGAAAACTTTGAGGTCCAAATTGGTCCCCGAAATCATATGGCTATCATCATCATTATTATCATCATCATCATCATCATCCTTCACCGGTGTGCAAAGCAACGGGAAGCTACCACATCTACAATTCCCTAGTAAGGCTACAAGCATAGCATGAAAATGCTATGATTGCAGTGAAAGACCTGCCCTTGGGCAGAATTACTATGGATGGAATGTCTCCCTGATTTTGTCATTCCTTATTCTATCTCTCCTTGTTTTATGTACCATTCCACATAAGAATTTCATTTCTGTAGTTTGGATTCTGCTCAAGTCCTTCTTTGTATATGTCAAGTAATAACAATAATGGATTAAAACTTCCCAACTTCCTCTTTCATATGGTACCAGCCTTAATCAACTTGGTTGCATAGTTTTGAAATTATAGCTATTTTTTTTATTACACTTATAAGCAGACCCAGTGTATTATATAATATATTCTAAAATTTTGGTCATCTATATCACATAGTGTGTGTGTGTGTGTATACTTTGTAGTGTTGGCAGCCTTTTTATAAAGAAAGCTTGTAGTAATATAATCTTCATTTTAATCATGTTTTCATTTATTAACACAACAAGATTAGTAACACATATCAGTATTAAGTTATGAAGGTAGGAAATAACACTATGAGGTTTATTTTAATTTTGTCTAGTTGTTTCTTGACTCACCTCATACTTCTTAACTCCCTTGCATATCTAGATTTCGTCACTGTATTTGTGACATTCTCAATGCTATTCACATTCACTTTTGTGACTTTTGAACAAATACAGTGACGAAATCTAGATATGCAAGGGAGTTAAGAAGTATGAGGTGAGTCAAGAAATTATAATTTCTTAACATGTCTGTTGAATTTTACGTTGTTACATGTCGATAAGATCTGCATAGAGAAATGTAACCATTAGAACTAAAGAACACATTAGAAATGTAAAAAAGAAGAAGTAGAAAAATCTGTAGTAGCTTCTCACATTTGGTCAGAAAAACATAAAATCAATGTGAACACCAAATTATTAAAACAAAATACTAAAGAACTCACTGTTTGGGAGAAGATTTACATTCAGAAGAACAGGGATAGAATCATGAATTATTTTGAAATTCCTGGGAGAGGGATTTGATTTGCAAGTTCTTTGGTCCATAAAAAGATGGAGTCTGACACTCATTGTATGTTGAAACATATCCTAATAGAACTCAACTTTTATGATGTAAGATGCAACAGACTCACCTTATTTATTATCCAGGGAATTTTTTGAGGAAAGGAATGAACTTACAGTAAAAGCTCCTTATTCGCAGGTTAAAAATTGCGACACAGTTTCTGTATTCGCGGGTAAAAATGTCTTTATTCGCAGATCCAGTCAGCATATTAGAAGGATTAGTATCCTTTATTAATGTGTCGACAACTTTTTTTACTGCAGGCACGTGTCAAATCAAATGAACAAATTAATATCTAAGTAAGACAAACATTATTGTTATTAAGCCTAAAGTTCATAGTTAAAAGCCACCGCCTCTGTATTTCACGTGTCGCTATGTCCGTTGATAAATGCTGCCCTCACCGTGATCGGTGTTTTATTGTTTCAACTTGTCATTCATTGCAATAATTTCGATTGAATAACACACATCTTTTTTGCTTTGTTGTCAATTTATAATGTTGAGTAAAAGGAAAATTATGATGAAAATTAAAAATTAAATTTTACCTGTTGGTAGGTGCCGTCGTCCTCAACTTTGTTAAAATATTGTATATAAAATTAACTGGAGCGCTTTCGGAAGTTATCTTCCATCTTTTGCAGGTTGAGTTTCCGTTATTTGTTGTTGTGTACGGTGATGTTTACTCCAACTGTTTGTAGCAGTAACTGACTTGTTTTAGACGAAAACAAGTCAGTTGCTGCTACAAACAAAAACAAGTCAGTTGCTGCTACAAACAAAAACAAGTCAGTTGCTGCTACAAACAAAAACAAGTCAGTTGTTGCTACAAACAAAAACAAGTCAGTTGCTGCTACAAACAAAAACAAGTCAGTTGCTGCTGCAAACAAAAACAAGTCAGTTGCTGCTGCAAACAAAAACAAGTCAGTTGCTGCTACAAACAAAAACAAGTCAGTTGCTGCTACAAACAAAAACAAGTCAGTTGCTGCTACAAACAAAAACAAGTCAGTTGCTGCTACAAACAAAAACAAGTCAGTTGCTGCTACAAACAAAAACAAGTCAGTTGCTGCTACAAACAAAAACAAGTCAGTTGCTGCTACAAACAAAAACAAATCAGTTGCTGCTGCAAACAAAAACAAGTCAGTTGCTGCTACAAACAAAAACAAGTCAGTTGCTGCTGCAAACAAAAACAAGTCAGTTGCTGCTACAAACAAAAACAAGTCAGTTGCTGCTACAAACAAAAACAAGTCAGTTGCTGCTACAAACAAAAACAAGTCAGTTGCTGCTACAAACAAAAACAAGTCAGTTGCTGCTACAAACAAAAACAAGTCAGTTGCTGCTACAAACAAAAACAAGTCAGTTGCTGCTACAAACAAAAACAAGTCAGTTGCTGCTGCAAACAAAAACAAGTCAGTTGCTGCTACAAACAAAAACAAGTCAGTTGCTGCTGCAAACAAAAACAAGTCAGTTGCTGCTACAAACAAAAACAAGTCAGTTGCTGCTGCACACAAAAACAAGTCAGTTGCTGCTACAAACAAAAACAAGTCAGTTGCTGCTACAAACAAAAACAAGTCAGTTGCTGCTACAAACAAAAACAAGTCAGTTGCTGCTACAAACAAAAACAAGTCAGTTGCTGCTACAAACAAAAACAAGTCAGTTGCTGCTACAAACAAAAACAAGTCAGTTGCTGCTACAAACAAAAAAAAGTCAGTTGCTGCTACAAACAAAAACAAGTCAGTTGCTGCTACAAACAAAAACAAGTCAGTTGCTGCTACAAACAAAAACAAGTCAGTTGCTGCTGCAAACAAAAACAAGTCAGTTGCTGCTACAAACAAAAACAAGTCAGTTGCTGTTACAAACAAAAACAAGTCAGTTGCTGCTACAAACAAAAACAAGTCAGTTGCTGCTACAAACAAAAACAAGTCAGTTGCTGCTACAAACAAAAACAAGTCAGTTGCTGCTACAAACAAAAACAAGTCAGTTGCTGCTACAAACAAAAACAAGTCAGTTGCTGCTACAGACAAAAACAAGTCAGTTGCTGCTACAAACAGTTAGAGTAAACATCACCATACACAACAACAAATAACGAAAACTCAACCTGCAGAAGATGGAAGATAACTTCCAAAAGTGCTCCAGTTAATTTTATATACAATATTTTAACAAAGTTGAGGACGATGGCACCTACCAACAGGTACAATTTAATTTTTAACTTTCATCATATGACTTCACCTCAACGGAATTTGATATGAATTTTACTAGTATTGAAAAGGAAAATTGTTCAAAATCTCCCATTAATTGATTTTATTTTGATATAATGTTTATTTTATTTTGGAACCTGAACATATCCTTTATATACTCATTCAAATTACCATTCCATATTCACGGTTTCTGTATTTGCGGCCGCGAATAAGGAGCTTTTACTGTATTAAAAACAATAACATGTAGTGGCTGTTTTCTTACTTGTGTACAGAATAAATAGCCATGTTCTTATCTATGTCGTTTGTAATGAGTACTGCTATAACGAGCCCATAGATGGCTAAGATGCCTGCCATGATTATGGGGACTAGAGACTTCATAATGAGGTCTGGCCTCATCACAGACATGGCAGCTATGGCACTTCCTGCCTTTGCTGTCCCAAATCCTGCTCCAAGTGCTGTAGAATATACAAACACAGAGAATAGTTAATAGTACGGTATCTGAAATTTAATTTCACTATATCTAGAATTTTGTTCCATGGCAGAAGAAATTTTCTCATGGAAGTTTGGCCAAAGTGGTACCGATGCCTATCCAGCATCATGAGGAATTTAGGAGCTGCAATAATAATGGCTCTAGGTTGAGAAAACCTGCTATAACTGCTAGGGTAGTTGACCATGTGTCACCCAGGGGCGGCTTGTTGCTTTGAAGTTAGGCGAAGAGTTAGTAAGAAAAGTTATTTGTACACATGTCCACCTTAATTATTATTAAACTCATCTATTTCTTGTATATTAAATTGATCCTCCAGTCATTTAAGGCTGCAAACTTGTTAGTGATATCTTGGAATGGGTATGCCTTCATTAACTGCAGTAGAAGTTCTCTCTATTCCAAAAGTTGAATTTATTGTTCATGAAAACAATTCCGGTAGAGTTTCAGAGGAGCACAGCCATGGATATTCCTTAAACCATTGACTGTTTGAAAGTAAGATAGCAGAGTTTACCTGAATATTTAACTTATTTTTTTGCACAATAGTGTGTCTTGTCGTACTTACAGCAACGGTGACCATGATTAAAAGTTCAACTTCCTACATTTTGGGTTTGCCAACCTAATTAACTATATTGTAATATTACATATTACAAACGACATGTGGGAAGTAAAACCACTGCTCTTTACGTGTACTACATACAATGTACATACACAAATATATCCAAAACATAGTGTTAATATACATTATACAAAACAAATCTCTGCATTTTAAATGAATTAAACTTTATTTGAAACTATATAAAACAATAAATATGTACTTGCCACCATTTTATAACTGATTGGTGTCACGGCCTGCTACAGTCTCAACTAATAAACATTGCCCACACTGTTAACGTTAGTCAGTTGTTTATAATGAACACAAATATTTCCAATAAAGATGTTAATATTTTACTACTATTTTGAAAACACCATCGCGCAAAAAATAGTGTACAATGCACGTTAGTCAATTATTTATAATGAACGCAAATATTTCCAACACAGATGTTATTATTTTACTATTATTTTTAAAACACTATCGTGCAAAAAATAATGTACAACGCACGTTTGTGAAGTGTTTTACAGAATTGCTATCGTTCGGTTTTTAAACATTTCCTCGCTTCTGTAAAAAACCACTTCCCAACCTCACATCGTAATATACAGTTGTACCACATATTTGTAGAGATTCAGTAGGACACCCACAATTTAAAACTTCCTTTTTTACATGCTTTATATTAGCTTGACCTGTATCTATCTATGTAACGGAATCTTTCAATGCAATTTTCATCCACTTAAAATCATTGAATCAACTTGAAACTTTGTATACTTACAAAGGACCCGTGACAATACAATAATTTCACATTTTGTTTGTAAAATCCTGACCAGAATCATCAGAAAATCAAAAAAGTGTCTTTGTATCCATGTAATGGAATATTTGAACATGATTTTCACCCACTTAGAAACAATGGATCGACTTGAAACTTTGTATACATGTAAAGGACCCGTGGCAATACAATAATTTCATATTCATTTTCTAAAATCCTGGCCAGAGTCATCAGAAAATCAAAAAAAGTGTCTTTGCATCTATGTAACGGAATCTTTGAACACGATTTTCACACAGTTAGAAACATTGGATCGACTCGAAACTTTGTGACAATACAATATTTTCATATTTGTTTCTAAACTCCTGGCCAGAATCGTCAGAAAAAAAGTGTCTTTGTATCTATGTAACGGAATTTTTGAACACGATTTTCACCCACTTAGAAACATTGGATCGATTTGAAACTTTGTATACTTGTAAAGGACCCATGTCAATACAATAATTTCATATTTTGTTTCTAAAATCCTGGCCAGAATCATCAGAAAAATTAAAAAAAAAGCTGGTATAATAGGTTTCGGACTTGTCGACTTTTTAGTCAAAATCATTGTAAGAGCTCAGTTGGTAGAGCGGTGAACTCTAGTGGTATATACTTTGAGTAATCCATAGGTCGCTGGTTCAAATCCGGCTGGGAGTATTTTTTTAGAAGAGTATTACTTTTAGCTCATACTACAATAGTATCAAATTTAAAGATATTTACATATATATCTTATTCTGTAAAATATTAAAACTGAATAATATAAAAAATGGTTTTAAAAAACTAAAACAACACGCTTTATTAGAAAACCGAACTAAAAAATGAAAAATAATTTTAATTTCCAACACGCTTGGGATAAAATTAAAGTGGTCAACAAAAAAATCATCTCCAACACATATAGAATAAAACTAGAGTTATCAACAAAAAGAAAATAATTTTACCATCAAAAGCGTGGAATGCTCTATATAAATTAATATATTTGATAATAAACAGATATTGGTAAAAGTAAAGTCTCTAAGAAGAAAATGTAAAAATCATAAAAGGATTTTACGGGGTTATTCCTCACCTATGAGAAAATGTCGGGAAAATCCAAGGCTCAAATATTCCCCAAACACCATATGGTCATTATAGTCGTACATATATCCATTTTGTTTAAAACATTACAAAAAAAACACACAGACTAATAGTTATACCTAAAAACCCTAAGACGTATAATAAATTATACTTAAGATGAAAATAAACAAAAAATAAGGGGCACGATATATATATAACTATATTTTTGACATTTGGCAATGCAGGCAAATATGATATGAAAAGAAAAATGAATGCTTGAGTCGGGATTTGAACCCGAGTCTCTAAACTCTGTACGTTTAGCGCTCTAACCAACTGAGCTATGTAAGTATTCCAACACATACATTTTTCTTATATATGTAGTATTCTCAATTCACACAAAAGGTAGCGGGAAGTCGTTCCAAACTGACATCTTGTGGCCACCATAACAGGTAAGCAAAATTTTAAACAGAATATTTACTTTATAGCTGTAACGCTTTTATATTTAGATGTTATAACTATATTTTTGACATTTGGCAATGAAGGCAAATATGATGTACAGATTTTAGAGACTCGGGTTCAAATCCCGACTCAAGCATTCATTTTTCTTTTCGCATCATATGTGTATGTGTATATATATATATATATATATATATATATATATATATATATATATATATAACAATACCACAACAATAATTTAGCCTTTTATTTTGCATTTACACATTTACATAAAAAATCTAACAATAACTCACCCCAATCTTATATTTGTCTCTTTTTAGTATTTCTAAGTAATTAGGTCACCCCCTACTCTGAAGTTTAGCTAAAATAATTCTCTCTGAATAATCCCCAAGTCGTCCTTAAGTAGTGAAACTGTGTTAACAAGAATTATTGAATGTAAGAATTAAATAATCACGATTAATCTAATTCTTATGAATTGAACCTCATAATGTTAAAAATTCCCAAATTTAATACATAAAATTATTGAATGTTTTCATCTGAGTGAAGTTACCGTACTGGGGTTAAGGTGTTGTGTCAGGACTAATTACTGAATTGATAGGAAAATTAAAGCTAGGTGCTGATCAATTTTATCTATAGTTACGTTAACTAAACCAACATACGGCTAGTCTGGAAGCTAAAACTCGCAATATATCTTGCATTTCTCATTTTAGTCTATTGTAAACATTTTGTTATGTCTATACGCAAACTGCAGCACTTCTCTTCTTCTGCTTGCAAGGATTGAACATTTTTGGTTTGTTCTGGCTCCAAGTATTATAGCTGCTGTGTCCATCACTTTCGTGGGCGTCCCCGATCTTCTCTTTTACATCTTCTTGGTTGATAGTTCAGGTTTTTCCTAGGCAATCTGTTGGTATCCATTTTGCAGACATGTTCATACCATTTTCTCCTATACTCTTCTATTTTATCTGTCACCATCATCATGAACAACAAGGGTTAAGCCCAATGGCCTGTTCTGATCTTATTATAGGTCGAATTGGTTCTTCCATCTCTTCAATGATCTTCCCAACATTCTTCTCCCTTTTGGTTTATACTTATACATTCTTCTTGGTATGCGCTGTTCATTCATTCGTAATACGTGCTGAAGATAAGCATTTTGATAATATTTTATTCTTTCACAGAAATTAAATATATTAAGTTCTGTTCTTATATCTTCGTTTTGCTTTTTATCGGTCCTTTGGTATCCTGCTATTGCTCTCAACATCTTCATTTCAGCAGCCTCTATTTGTTTACTATCTGCCTTTGTTAATGTCCAGGTTTCACATCCATAGGCAAGAGATGGAACTGCCAATACTTTGTAAAACTTCAAAATAGTTTCTTTTCTAGTCTTATTCAATAAAGTGCGTTTGATTGTGCCACATAGATAGTTGAATCGTTGTATTTTAGTGTGTTTATCTACATTTCTGTTATTGCCTAAATGACATCCCAAATAATTAATATTTGTTTACTATCTGCCTTTGTTAATGTCCAGGTTTCACATCCATAGGCAAGAGATGGAACTGCCAATACTTTGTAAAACTTCAAAATAGTTTCTTTTCTAGTCTTATTCAATAAAGTGCGTTTGATTGTGCCACATAGATAGTTGAATCGTTGTATTTTAGTGTGTTTATCTAAATTTCTATTATTGCCTAAATGACATCCCAAATAATTAAAATTCTGAACTTGGTCTATAATTACATTGTTTATAATTATTTTTGTTCTTATTACACATTTTCCTTTCAGAGCTAATATTTTTGTTTTAGATGTAGACATTCTTAAATTGTATTTTAGAGAGATATTATTTAAAGTATAAAGGAATTGTTGTAAAGCATTTTCTGATGCTGTCATTATTACTTGTTCGTCTGCAAAAAGCAGAGTTGTCTATACACTATTTATATTAATTTGGTCTTGTCATTCATTTATGACATGCTCCAAGTATAAATTAAATAATATATAATAAATATTTTATCTGTCAAACTGAATGTTTGTAGTTCTTTACGAATATCTTCACTTCGTTTTTTATCCATTAAAGTATATCCTGCCACAAACCATAAATATTTCATTTCTGCTGCTTCTATTCTTGTAATGGACTGTTTATTCAGAGTCCATGTTTCTGAGCCATTCAATATTGCAGGTACAAGCAATACTTTATATATATAAACGAAAATGCGCACAAGTTGTGCATTAGAGTTTTATTAGTTCACTTTGCTTTTGCAATCATTATGAATCTGTGCAGGTCTCAATTAATGATTTGGGTCGTTTTTTACATACTGTGACGTGGTAACGATCACAAGATAGTTCACAAAACTCCACATGCATGCTGCGCCTGGGTCGTGGTAGGTCTTCATTTTACACACTTCGTGATGGTATCCATGTACTGCTAGGGAATTTACAAAATGGCAAAGATCTTGGTTTGTAGCCATCCACATTCGATTTACCATTGCTTCTGTTGCGTAAAATTCTATCCAAATTTCTTTTTTCTTAGCTTGGAGCTCTGCTAGGAGATCTTGGTAGGCTGCGGTGGATGATAAGAGTATAAGCATTCGCAATTGTTCTATGAAGAAGGTCTCTCCTGAGAGTTCATATGCCAGTCGGGAGCGTGTAAATTTGGATATACATAGTATCTTTAGATAGACTGACTTAATTTTCTCTATGTTCTTAAGGTCGTTCTTTGTGAGGTAAGGCCATATGAGTTCCAAACCATAGCTCACGATCGGGATTATCTTCGTGTCAAAGATCAACAATACTTTATAAAACTTTAATAAAAGTGTTTCTTTTCTTACTTTCTTTCCCAGTGTTCTTTTAAGGGTGTCACTATAGCACTTACTTATTTATTATTTATTAAATGCCCCAGGTCTCTCCTGGTATTGGCGTAATTGTAACCCACTTCTGAAGTCGGGGCGACTGGAAGGTGGGATTACGCTTCCCCGATTATATTATGGGTGGTGATGGTAATGTGGTGCGCCAGGAGAGTCCTTGATCTAAGGTGAATATGGATGATGACGATGATGATGATTATGATGGCCATATGATGTTCGGGGACTGTTTGAGCCTTAAAGTTTCTTGACATTTGTCTTACAGTTGAGATAATTCCCGAAAAAATCCCCATCCAGGAAACTTGACCGGACCGATTCTCGAACCCGGGCCCGATGCGTGACAAGGCAGCACGCTACCTCGAAACCCCAGCGATGGACTATACAGCATTTATTTGCAAGCATTAAAAATGTGAAATTATGTCAGTTGTGCTGTACTAAATTAATGTATTTAAGAGAAGACAAGATAGCAAGTCATATTTTCAATCTAAACGTATCTAATTTTCTTTACATAGAACAATTAGGGGCCTCCTACCGAAACGCAAGAAAAAAAAGTAAGTATAAAAGGTATTCTAGTGAAAATGGAAGTGCATGAATCTTTGAACAACAGTTAACAATGACACATGCTATGCAACACGCACTAATATAACATTATAATGGGCTATTTGATTAGATTTTTTAAGTTTAAGACTGATGTGGATTGTTCTTTTAGTTTTTATTGTACCCTCCCGTAAGTTGTAGAAATACTTCACGCTCATGTCATAACTGTTTTCCAAAGTCACATCGCGTTTATTTTTAGGTTATCTCTATTCTTCTCATTCAATTTTCAGATATTATCATTACTTTCTTCGGGGAAAACACACATACACACACACACATATACAGTGAATTTCATTCGACCTGCGGCCGATAGCGGGGAAAAGTGACTGCAAGTATTGAGTCATCAACTCGCGTTGCCCACGCAGTGTCCACACTAGTGGCCGCAAGTCGAGTGAACCTCACTATATATATAAATTCCTTTGGTCGTTATTAACGCACTTCTACAATAGTTTGTGCTTTTATATCTTTCTTCGAATTACTGTAGAACTGCCATTTCCGCTAGAATCGCCAAACAAAATCCAGAAATAATCTTAATTTGATTAGAATCAGTATTAATCATGTTATTAGACGATGTGCAAGAAGTGTGTATAAAAACTTAGTCTATAATTAATATAAATTATAAAGTATGTCCGAAATGTAAATCTGTAAGTGCATGCAATAAATATAAAAAAAACTTTCTTACAACTGAAAATCATCGCAAAGGCCGATCCCATAGTTCCGAAAAACAATGCGTACACAGGAGTTCTTTCAATAGGAGCTGTTCCTGTTTGATTTCCATTCATCCTTTAATTAAGAATTATGGGTTTTATAGGATACGCTGTAACATAAAAACATTGAAATTCACCATATACACACACAAAAACACCATTTGTTATTGCGTTGCATTTGTTACCTGTCATTGTTGATGATTCGTACCTATCTCTTCATCTGTTTTTAAAATATATCTTTTTAGACCTACCTGTTTTTTTTAATATATTAGGCCTACATTTTAGTGAATTCCGGTGGAATGAAGCTATTGAGGTTGTTCTCATGGAAATGTTTTTGAATTTTTTTACAGATCTTCATCGATCCTATCTGGAATGCACCGAAAATGGCCATGACCAATATTGGGATGTATATTTTTTATTGAATCTCCAATAATATGAACCCTATTTCTCCATCCGGCATGTTAGGGTTTTAGTTACAATACAATTAATTATTTACAGTAATTTAGAGCATGGTTAATTTCTAGCGTTACATAATGACGTAATATGAACAAATAAATAAATAAATTAACAAACCCAAGAAAAAACTAACTCAAAGTCTCTTAAAAATATGATGGGTAAACTCACACAGCTTTCTATAGCAACACTTCTTACATAAAATATTTGACAAAGGCAGTTGAAATCTATTATGGCAATAACCTAATTTTTTAATAAATTCATGTCTTTTGGAATCAAATGCGGGACACTCAAATAACAGATGTGAGATAGTCTGGCTGGAGTTTTTGCAAATAATTGGGATATAGGGATTCATTAAAAAAGCATGGGTCGAATTCGTTAACCAGCAAAATTGGACCATTAAATGTAGGAGTTTATCTGAAACTAAAATAAAATAATCACTCTACCGGTCGACATATTTTGTTTCGCGACAAGACTCAGTAATTGTCATTACAATGAAACGAAGGTCTTCTCCAAAATTCAACTAAATCTCACCATTAGAAGTGGAGACTTACCTGAAATTAAAAAATTGCTGTAAAAACCGCCATGTTTACTTCGTCGTAATGTATACCATACAATTAAATTAAAACTTAAATTCGCAATATACCCTATAAGGCAGCGGTTTCCAACCTTTTTCGACTCGCGAACCCCTTCCAAAACGATATGAGTTGGGTGAACCAGTTACTTTTAAATAACTTACAGGCTACGTACAGTAGACGTGCATGAAATTTAATTCCAAGCAAAAGGTTTAATGACCTTAAATTAACTAACCCTTAACGGTTAAAACCTAAAGTTATTCTAGTTACGGCTTAAAAGTTACACAATGAGTAGGCCTAGTTGTAGCGAAATCAAATGCATTTCTAATGTTGTTACATAACTGTAAATAAGACATGAGCGGCAAATATTAATTTATTGTGGAAATATAGGGTTAATTTATTTTTTAAATAATAATAAATAATAATAATAATAATAATAATAATGATAATAATAACAATAACAACAACAATAACAATAACAACAGCAGCAACAGCAACAACAACAACAATAATAATAACAACAATAACAATAACAACAACAATAACAACAAAATAACAATAACAACAATAATAATATAAATTATTATTATTATTAAAATTACAATGCTGCAGAAATTATGGAAACAATAATAGACCTAACCTCGAAACAAGCCATACGAAAAACTTTTGTAGAACCCCTTGAAATATTTTGCGAAGCCCCTGGGGGTACGCGAACCACAGGTTGGGAAACAATGCTATAAGGTATATTAATTCAATTTATTATTTTTATAAAGTAATGGAAAAAATAAATCAGTAGCTATTACTTAAATTTGTATAAAATTATATAACAATATACAATAGGGATATACGTAAAGTGGTGCTAAATTGAAAATTTAACGTAAGTAATGCCACGAGTGATTTCCAATTTATCTAGAAAATGTGGAAATCAAGAGTGGCATTTTTTTAGGACTATTTAACGAATAAAATTAAGCTCTTTACTAAAAATAATTATTTGAAAATAGTTACCGATGTTTTAAAATATGTATATAGTTAATGTAAACGGCGATGTTTGAAAAAAAATATTTAAATTTGAGTATGATTCTATTTCAATCACTGCAACCTCGATCATATTAATTATTGTCCACATAGGATCGCACTAATATTTTAAGAATGCACTCTAGTGGAGAAATAATGAAACACATCACACTGTTATAATCAACATTATAGGTTAATCATTTATATTTTGAATAAAAAACTCAGTAAAATCACTGAATCTATTCATTATTTGCTATATTCAATGTATTTATTGGAGAAAAATAATGGTCTAACCTGTTCAGAATATTAAAAAAGAGGAGCTTTCTTTATCACAAAAGCAGGAGCTGATAAAGAGCGAGGTGAAACACGACTGTCTCATTGGTGTAAAACAGAATTCATTGAAACGTGATTGGTCATTGACTACCATTTGCGACATGAGTTGAATAGTCACATTAATACCATCTATTCGCCGAAGCGCGGAAGGCAAATTACCGTGGTTGGCATTAGAACACACACACACACGCGCGCGCACGCACGTATGCACGCGCACACGGACGCACGCACGCTCGTACACGCACACACGCGTACACACGCACTCACGCACGCACACACACACACGTTTGCAATAGCTACTCTTACAGTTATGCATGATTCGTTTTATTGTAGTCCGTCACTTTTAAATAAGCTGGCATCAGAAATTTTCTTTCTCCATTTTATCAAAAAGAATGAAGGTTATAGGGAAAGAACAAGTTAAGTCACTTTTTCCTTGAAACCTAGAGAACGCTCTTTTAATTGTACAACACCCATACTCCCAAACTTGGAGTGATAATGGATTTTTGTTCACAAGGAGGATTTTTAGTTGGGTTTAGGTTTTAGATTCGGGTTGGGTCGGGATTAATTTAGGTTAATTGCAGTAGAGCTGGATTCTCTTCTCAGGGGTCGGAAGTTGGTACACGGGTGACGCTTCATTAAATAAAAAAATGTTTCTTGTGGAAATTATGAGGATTTATTCTAAGTCTTGAGTTCCAAGTAGATCAAGTAAATTCCTGTGGAATTAGATTATATGTGTTTAGTCTGGTGGAGTTAAGACCATGTGGCTTTCTCTTCCACTCACCAGGACAAACATATATTACATCAGAATATAGCAATTTTAATTAACTCTTTTATTAAATACTAAATCAAATTTTGATCAAAAAGATAATATCTATTATATTATGATCTATAATGCAACCAGTTAATGTTAGTTAAAATTAAGACTAAAACTAATAATAAAATGTATACAAGCAAAAGATATTAAATTGTCCCTGTTTAATGTATATAAAAAACAAAGAAAAATAATGTGATATAGAAAACTAATTTTACGATTATACAATATTTAAAACAAAGCAAAAGAAAATATTCGTTAATCTTAATATTACTTTCATAAATAATTGAATTTATTAATGGTTAAAAGAATACTATCAGTGAGATGTACAAGAATTATTGTTCACTGTCTATTTAAAATCAATTCTTCATATTCACAACGTTGATTATTTTCATTTTAAGTATACAATTCCACTTTTCTCAATCCTTATATTGGAAAGAATATTAAATTTCGTCTGAAGAGCTCTGTTGGCTTCTATATAGAACGAACGTATTATACAGATTGAATATATTTAAAATGTTATAATGTTAAGTCCATTATTACGTCAAATGAAATTATTTTTAAAAATTTATATTGGTTAATCATCATCATCTTCCTGCCAGGTATTAGTCCTAGAAGAACTGTTATGGCCTGAGAAAGCGGTGTTCGTGCCATCTTTTCATAGGTCGACCAAGTGACCGTTTCCCATTTGGACAGTAGTTCATTATTGTCTTGGGGATCCTGGATCTAGCCATTCTTGAGACATGTTCCACAAAAAATCCGGTCTAAATCCAAAATTTCAAAATAGTGTTTTCCAAGGCTATAGTCTTGGTGGTTTTAAGAAAAATGTTCAAATTTTCGAAATTTCAAAAACTGCAAAAATACTACCTAGAGGGTCCGTCCGGGACTTATAATGTAAAAAATCCGGTCTAAATCCCAAATTTCAAAATAGTGTTTTCCAAGGCCATAGTCTTGGTGGTTTCCCAAAAAATGTGAAAATTTTCGAAATTTTAAAAACTGGAAAAATACTATCTAGAGGCTATAGTCTTGGTAGTTTTCCAAAAAATGTCAAAATTTCCGAAATTAAAAAACTGCAAAAATACTTTCTAGAGGGTGTGTCCGGGATTTATAATGCAAAAAAACCGGTCCAAATCCAAAATTTCAAAATGGTGTTTTCCAAGGCTATAGTCTTGGTGGTTTTCGAAAAAATGTCAAAATTATCGAAATTTCAAAGACTGCAAAAATACTAACTAGAGGTGTGTCCGTGATTTGTAATGCAAAAAATCCGTTCTGACTCCAAAATTTCAAAATAGTTTTCCAAGGCTTGGTGGTTTTACAAAAAATATCAAAAATTTCAAAATTTCAAAAAATGCAAAAATACTATCTAGAGGTTGTCTCCGGGATTTATAATGCAAAAAATCCGATCTAAATCCAAAATTTCAAAATAGTGTTTTGCAAGGCTATTGTCTTGGTGGTTTTCCAAAAAATGTCAACATTTTCGAAATTTCAAAAACTGCAAAAATACTATCTTGAGATTGTGTCCGGGATTTATAATGCAAAAAATCCGGTCAAAATCCATATTTTCAAAATAGCGTTTTCCAAGGCTATAATCTTGGTGGTTTTCCAAATAAATATCAAAATTTTCGAAATTTCAAAGACTGCAAACATACTATCTAGAGGGTGTGTCTGGGATTTATAACGCAAAAAATCCGGTCTAAATCCAAAATTTCAAAATAGTGTTTTCCAAGGCTATAGCCTTGGTGGTATTCCATAAAATGTCAAAATTTTCGAAATATCAAAAACTGCAAAAATACTATCTAGAGGCTGTGTCCGTGATTTATAATGCAAAAAATCCGGTCTAAATCCAAAATTTCAAAATAGTGTTTTCCAAGGCTATAGTCTTGGTGGTTTTCCAAAAAATGTGAAAACTTTTGAAATTTCAAAAACAGCAAAAATACTATCTAGAGGGTGTGTCCGGGATTTATAATGCAGAAAATCCGGTCTAAATCCAAAATTTCAATATAGTGTTTTCCAAAAAATGTCAAAATTTTCGACATTTCAAAACCTGCAAAAATACTATCTAGAGGCTGTGTCCGGGACTTATAATGCAAAAAATCCGGTTTAAATCCAAAATTTCAAAATAGTGTTTTCCAAGGCTATAGTTCATTCTGGTTTTACAAAAATTGTCAAAATTTTCTAAACTTCAAAAACTGAAAAATACTATCTAGAGGGTGTGTCCGGGAATTATATTGCAAAAAATCCGGTCTAAATCCAAAATTCCAAAATAGTGTTTTCCAATGATATAGTCTTGGTGGATGTCAATATTTTTGAAATTTCAAATACTGCAAAAATACTATCTAGAGGGTGTGTCCGGGAATTATAATGCAAAAAATCCGCCCTGAATCCAAAATTTCAAAATAGTGTTTTCCGAGGCTATAGTCTTGGCGGTTTTACAAAAAATATCAAAATTTTCAAAATTTCAAAAACTCACAAATACTATCTAGTAGGTGTGTCCGGGATTCATAATGCAAAAATTCCGGTCTAAATCCAAAATTCCAAAATAGTGTTTTCCAAGGCTATAGTCTTGGTGGTTTTCCAAATAAATGTCAAAATTTTCGAAATTTCAAAGACTGCAAAAATACTATCTAGAGGCTGTGTCCCGGATTTATTATGCAAAAAATCCGGCCTGAATCCAAAATTTCAAAATAGTGTTTTCCAAGGCTATAGTCTTGGTGGTTTTACAAAAAATATCAAAATTTTCAAAATTTCAAGAACTGCAAAAGTACTATCTAGAGGGTGTGTCCGGGATTTATAATTCAAAAAATCCGGTCTAAATGCAAAATTTCAAAATCAAGTTTTCCAAGTCTATAGTCTTGTTGGTTTCCCAAGAAATGTCAAAATTTTCTAAATTTCAAAAACTGAAAAAATATTATCTAGAGAGTCTGTCCGGGATTTATAATGCAATAAATCCGGTCAAAATCTAAATTTTCAAATTAGTGTTTTCCAAGGCTACAGTCTTGTTGGTTTTACAAAGAATGTCAATATTTTGGTAATTTAAAAAACTTCAAAAATACTATCTAGAGGGTGTGTCCAGGATTTGTAATGCAAAAAATCCGGTCTAAATCCCAAATTTCAAAATAGTGTTTTCCAAGGCTATTGTCTTGGTGGTTTCCCAAAAAATGTCAAAATTTTCGAAACTTCAAAAACTGCAAAAATACTATCTAGAGGGTGTGTCCGGGATTTATAATGCAAAAAATCCGGTCTAAATCCAAAATTTGAAAATAGTGATTTCCGAGGCTATAGTCTTGGAGGTTCATACAAAAAATGTTAAGATTTTCGAAATTTCAAAAACTGCAAAAATTCTATCTAGAGGGTGTGTCCGGGATTTATAATGCAAAAGATCCGGTCTAAATAAAAAATTTCAAAATAATGTTTGCCAAGGCGGTGGTTTTCCAAAAAATGTCAAAATTTTCGAAATTTTGAAAAACTGCACAAATACTATCTAGAGGATGTGTCTGTGATTTATAATGCAAAAAATCCGGTCTAAATCCAAAATTTCAAAATAGCGTTTTCCAAAGCTATAGTCTTGGTGGTTTTCCAAAAAATGTGAAAATTTTCGAAATTTCAAAAACTGCAAAAATACTATCTGGAGGGTGTGTCCGAGATTTATAATGCAAAAAGTCCGGTCTAAATAAAAAATTTCAAAATAGTGTTTTCCAAGGCTATAGTCTTGGTGGTTTTCCAAAAAACGTCAAAATTTTGGACATTTCAAAAACTGCAAAAATGCTATCTTGAAGATGTGTCCGTGATTTATAATGCAAAAATCCGGTCTATATCCAAAATTTCAAAATAGCGTTTTCCAAGGCTATATTCTCGGTGTATTTCCAAAAAATGTCAAAATTTTCGACATTTCAAAAACTGCAGAAATACTATTTAGAGGGTGTGTCCGGGATTTATAAAGCAAAAAATCCAGTCTAAATCCCTAATTTCAAAATAGTGTTTTCCAAGGCTATGGTCCTGGTGGTTTTCCAAATAAATGTCAACATTTTCGAAATTTCAAAGACTCTAAAAGTACCATCTAGAGGGTGTGTAGGGAATTTATAATGCAAAAAATCCGGTCTGAATCCAAAATTTCAAAGTAGTGTTTTCCAAGGCTATAGTCTTTGTGGTTTTCCACAAAAATGTAAAAATTTTCAAAATTTCAAGAACTGCAAAAATACTATCTAGAGGTGTGTCCGGGATTATAAATGCAAAATCCGCTAAATCCAAATTTCAAAAACTGTTTTCCGAGGCTATAGTCTTTGTGGTTTAAAAAAATTCAATTTTCGAAATTTCAAAAACGGCTAAATACTATCTGTAGGTGTGTCCGGGATTTATAATGCAAAAACCCGGTCTAAATAAAAAATTTCAAAATAGTGTTTTCCAGTCTATAGTCCTTGGTGGTTTACACAAAAATTTTAAATT
>JASPKZ010009122.1:0-82896 GCA_030220185.1 Diploptera punctata
GTTGATGGAATATTTTAAAAATGTATAATTATAATTTTAATAGATTAAATGAGCATTATTTATTGTTTGTTGAATATTATTCACTGAGAGTAGTTAATAATAATAATTACAACAAGAACTAATCATTATCTCAGTCAAAAAATAATTTATTAGTCAACATTTTTAATTACGAATTTGAATTTTAAATTTGTCGATTTAAATTTGTAAAAAAATTCTTGATGATGGTAACTATGTATTATAAAAAACCATGTCTTGAAAATGATCTCACACAAAGAGACTGAAATGTTGACTTAATAAATTATTTTTTTGACTGAGATAAACGATTAGTTCTTGTAATTATTATTATTATTAGATGAGCATTGTTATATTCTTAAACATGCGCTATGGAGAATGGTTGGAATCTTAGTTCTTTAAAATGACCCGCTTCGGTATAAATTATAATATATACTGCAAAGGAAAGTATTTGGAAAAGCGGTGGGGAAACAAATTATTTTGAATGTTTTCGAACAGTTTAGAGAAAAATACCCCACATTAGCCATTGGGGATGTGGTGAAAATAACAGCAGAATTTACATGTGAGTCAGCATTGTGCATACATTTTGCTCCAGACATTTTTACCTACAAAAAATCAGTAAATTCAACAGTTTAATAAATATATGTTAAACTCCTTTAAATAAAGACTGGGGTTTCAGGTTCGAAATCTCGGTGTTCCGGAAAGTACTTGGTGATGTGCCATACATGTATTATTCGGAGTTCTCCAGTTCCCGAATTTCATCCCACCAACACTCTCTAATTCCTGTTCACTCCCCTTCATGTAATTCAATTTTTTCATTCCTTCATTTCAAATTATCCTTTCATCTATCTTCTTCTTCATCTTCGTCACGGTTTAGGCTTTTTGTTAGCCTGTTTCGTCTCCAAATTGCTGCTGTTTTCATCTTTTCTTTGGTCTTCCCAAGCTTCTTCTTCCTTGCTAAGTGTTCTTTCCAGTTTGTTCCGCATTTCTCTATTATTGTGTTTAATTTCTGTTAGTTGCTGTTTATCTAATATCATGATAGGAAACAAAAAGGTTTTTTTACAATGATGTGATTGTGGGGATCTAGTGGGGTACATGTTGCTGTCTCATAATCCGAGGCTGAACAATAAAAACAGGACAGAAGGGATCAAAGCGAGGGTTATAGTCCTTCCTCGCGGCTGCGGACCCTACATACGAGTAAAATGGCAATAACAGTCATTGGAATAGAATCTGATAATATGTCGGACCTAGAAGACGACCTATAACTCACATAACTCTGTAGAGTAGTTTTTCATTCCACTCATCTCCAAAATAGTGGGATAGCGCAATAGATATTTCAGGTAGGAATGCTTGGGAAATCTGGCCTCTCAATCTCAATAAAGAAATAAATAAGGTACCAAAATCGCAATTTAGTGTAAGAAAATAGATGGAATACGTTTTACTCACCAGCGATGGTTTGAAGTGATGTCATTGCGTTACTTGTGTAAGATATGTTGTGTCAATAAGTTCAGCCGTAAATCTGAAAAAAAATAAATCATTCATATACAGCCTATATATAATTCTTCTGTACGTGTGTTTGTCACTGAACTCCTCCTAAACGACTGGACCGATTTTTAAATGCAATATTTTGTGTCTGGTTGGATCCATCCGTGGTTTAGATTAAAAATCGAACCCTTCAAAACCATTAGGTGCAGGAGTTCACCTGGAGTGAGAATTTAAAAATCGCTCTAGCGGTCGCACTTTTCGATGTTGTACAACAATACCCAGTGCATCCTATTAAAATAAACCGATGTAGGTATTGTCAAAAAATGAGCGAAATCCGACAATTAGAAGTGGAGGTTTACTTGAAATCCAAAATTAAAAACTGTCTAAACGACTGCACCGATTTTTATTAAAGTTGTTCTGTATGTTTGCGTGGGTCCCTGGATGGTGTAGATTGACTATTGGACCCTCTAAAACCATATGTATAGGGTTTCATCAGAAGCGAAAATTTAAAAATTGCTCTAGCGGTCAAAATATTCTATGTTTCACAACGAAACACAGTATACCCTATTAAAATCACACAATAATTGAACGTTTGCGCAGGACAACGTCTGCCGGGTCCGCTAGTGTGTATAGGCCTATATATATATACACACACATACAGTATCTACATCTATGTCAGTCTATAACCTACATCCCCACGAAGAGTAAAGCCGCATCCTTGAGGGAGTTACTGAACAAAGTTGAGTTACTGTTATTTCTCTATTTGTCAACGAGTGATTAGTTCTTTATTACAAGTGGACACATGAGCTCAAGCCTTGGCACCCTGAGTTCCACTGTCTTCAATAGAGAAACTCAAGATTTGATCCATCACTGCAATAGCCTACATGTTATTCCTGTCGCAGCACAATTCGTTTTATCTTCGTATCATGATTAGGCCGCGGTGGACTTAGTGGTTTTGTTCCTTGCCTGTAGTTCCGAAGGTCGCGATTTCAAACCCGGCCGAGGTCTACGGATTCTTTAAGACGGAATGGAGCAAGTCCACCGGGAGGAATTTTAAACCGTGGGTCCCGAGTCTGAATATTTTCAGGCTCGTAAAAGATCCTTTAGCCTGAATAAGGAGGCCTCTAAGCATAATTTACCGACATCAACGTCCTAGTAATACCTTAGTTACCTGTTAGATGTCTCACTGGGGCGGTGTGCTTACCGCATTCCATCCATGACATCTGCGAGCAAATAAAAAAAACTCCATGCGCGGCAGGCCTAGAAGGCCCTTGGCCTACCAGCTGGCTCCTGACTTTACATCCATATGTGTTAATCACAGAGGTAGTCGATCATCTAGCCAGTGTAGAGGTGACATGTGTCAGCATGTCGGGGTCCCCAGCCGTCATAGCTGGTCTTCTCAACCTGGAGTCGCTACTTATTGTAGCTACCCAAATGCTTCACGATACTGGGTAGGCACAGGTCCCATGCTGGCGGTAATTCCATGATAAAATTTTTCCCCATTGGGGACTCGAACCAGCGTAAGTCCCGTAGCTCTGCGCCAAGGCATCTTGCCTTAACCACTCGGCTACGGCGCGGGTAACTCAAAATTAAGTTTGTGTATTAACTCCTAACAAAGGAGAGGCTATGGTTCAACAATAAGATACGCCATTATAGATATAGATAGATTGTATCATGAGATCGGAACGAACCTTTTGAGGTTCAATCGACGAAGAAGTAGAAGAAAGAGAAGAAAAACTAGAATAAGATGATGGTGATGATGATGATAAAACAAATCATGGTGTTTGAAATCGCGAATACCGAGCATGGTGCCCATAGTATGCCGTTACAGACGCTTAGGATTTTCCATTCTTTCTCTCTGTCTGGCTCTGTGTGTCTGTCTGTCTGTGTGTGTGTGTCTGTCTCTGTGTGTGTGTCTGTCTCTCTCTCTCTATCTCTAATTATTTAGATAAGAGATTGGAATGAAGATGAGGGAGGCACTAACTATATTATCAATTGGAAAGATTTTCTTTTCTCGAGCACCCGAAGCGATTTCAAACAAAAAAAGACCTTGGTTATTTCTAAGTACGATGAGTAAAATGGTATCTTGCAGTAGGGACTATGAAAAATAGTTGGTTGCCCGTAGCGCTCTAGTTGCCGTGGTATAATTAGTTCTGTGGACAGCAGCAGCCCGGGGCCCAGGTTTCCCACCATCACAAAGACTGGGGATGGGCAGCACGTCTCCTCATACCCATAATTCATAATGACGCGCGATGCCTCTAGCTGTATTGTCATAACTTTTACTACTCGAAAGATGTGAGAAATTTAGTTGAAGGGAGGATATGAAAACAATCCACAAAGCGTGTAAATTAGCCCCACAGACGTTTTAATCACAAATATATGTTGATTGAAGAAAGGCCACGTGGTAGTTTGATTCATTGTGGAAGAGCGTACTCCAGTGGTTTCACAGCGGCGCCACCCTTACAAAAACAACCAAATTCCACGCATTCTCCAACACTTCTCTCAAGTGTTTCTTTCCCACAGAATAACGCCAAATATAATAATAATAATAGCAAGCGGTTAGACAGTCGCCTCTCACTGCGGGATCCCGAGATCGAGTCTCCGTCACTTCATGACTGTTTCGTGGTGGACGAAACGGAGTTTGAGCAGGTTTTTCTCAGGGGTTTCACCCGTTTTCTCGTGCCACAATAATTGTGTGAAATAATGAAATTATTTCATTTCCTTCGTCTGCACCCATGATGGTGCGTCAGGTGTGGTCAACTAGAACCCTTGTCATTCACAGCTTCTATATAGGGTGCTTCATCTAATCGCAACCCTCGACCCGAGCCTGAGTTGGACACAAGTTGAGGATATATATAAATTTATAATAAGTCCACCGCTGTGATCTTGGAGTAGCGTCGCTCGCTTGTAACGCAGCGGCTAGGGGTTCGATCACCGGTTGGGACAAGTTTTCTGAATGATGGTTTTGTTTGGGGGTTTTTCCTCACTTGTAAGACAAATGTCAGGTTAAAAATGAAAATACCATGGAGGGATTTTCTAATCATTGCCTTGTAAAATTTAACTTCCTTAAATAATGTTTAATGTTAGTGTCTAACCTCATTTTGGGGCTACGTACTCGGCGCATACCCATAATAATAATAATAATAATAATAATAATAATAATAATAATATAATAATAATACTGCGATGGGCAGGACATGTTGCACGTATGGGCAATGAAAGACTTGCATGGAAGCTTCTTGTAGGAAAGCCAGAGGGAAAACGCCCAGTTGGTAGACTAAGAATGAGGTGGGAGAATAACATTAACTATGATTTGAGGGAAGTAGATTATACAGGGAATGGTTGGAAAACATTAACTCAGGATAGGGGTGTATGGATAGCTTATGTCCGCGCGGCCATGAACCTACGGGTTCGATAGTGCCAGTGACTAAGTAAGTAATAATAATACTAATAATAATAACAATAATATCATCATCATCATAGTACATTCACGAATTTAGGCCATTTGTTGACGTGTTTCGGCCTCAAGAGAAACACCATCCAAAAGTCTTTTGAGTGGACGTCCTGGTCTTCTTCCTGCAGGTTGATAGCTTAACATTTATTTGGGTATCCTGAGATCTTCCATTCGATGAACATGTTGCATCCATCTTGACTTATAATCAGAAATTTTGTTTTCTAAAGGTTCCATGTGTAATTCTTCTAAGATGTCTTCATTTTTTTTTTTGTGATCTAATAGTGTGTATCCTGCAGTCCTCCGAAGGTATCTCATTTCAGCGGATGTAAGTATCTGTATATCCTTCTGTTTCAACGTCCATACTTCACTACCATACAAAAGAGTTGGAAGAACCAGTGTTTTATACACTCTTAGCCGTGAACGTTTTTGGACTAACTGTGGCTTAAAGATAGAATTTATTAACCCTAAAATTCTTAAAAATTTGATATTTGTGCATTTACATCCTTTTCTTCTTCATATGAGATAATGAATCCTAGACATGTAAAATTATTCACCTGCTCCAAAGTTTTATCGTCAAGTACAATTTTACTTCTGGCAGGATATACACCTTGACATGCGGTTTGTAGGTTTTGAACGTTTTGGGTAATCTTGTATTGTCCATTCTGTCTAAATGTTCCTTCCGTCGGTATTTGTGCTCTTCTAGTTTATCGAGTATTGGAAATATCACCAGTTCATTTCTTATTGATTCATTATGTAATCTATCCATGCGTGTACATCCTTTTACGGATCTTAAAAATTTCATTTCAGTGGCCTGAATGTGTGAGATATCTTTTTTTTAAGTACCCAGATTCAGATACATATAAAATAACAGGAACAGTCATAATTTTATAAAACCTGAACTGAGTTTCTCTTCGAGTCTTTCAGAGGGTTCATCTTATGGTGGCACACATCATTAGATATCGGTTTAATTTATTATGTATATACCAATCATAGCTGTATGTTATATCTGAACCAAGATAGTTAAAGTTACTTATTATAGTAAATTCTTAATGTTGTCGGCGAGGATCTCAGAAAAAGAAACACTATCTAACGCCTTGAAATGAACTGAAATTGGATTAAATGTATGGGGTTTGTAGGAAAAGCATGGTGATATAATTCTGATGGAGGGAGGTTTGGTGTCCCTTCAGCACTCCCCCAGCTCCCTCTCACAATTACTGTTTTGGGTTGCAAATCTAAACAAGTGGACATTGAAAACACATGTCACGCCAGCACATACAGCCAGGCAATAAAAGTAGCTGTCAAAGAATGTCGGTAGGGTGCAGCAAATTTGATTTCACTCTCCCTCGAGTAGCGTATCTGATCACCGATATTGACATAATGGCTCTATTTTTTTCTGCACAATTCTAATTCAATATAAAAAATAACCTGCCGCCTTGCAAAAGAAAAATACCGAAAAAGACAAGGTCGTTAGCAAAAACTGCTGCTATACTGTGCTAAGGGAAGAGGATTTTGAAAGAAATGTAATAGTTCCCCTATTTGCAGTGTTATTAGTCGTTAGCGAGGAGATACTAAGGGCCAACACACGCATTCCATTGAGTAACATTAAGAAATTGGGGCTGGAAAAAAATCAGTAAAACAAAGTAAATGGTCATACAGAGATATATATTATACACCGTGTCCACAAATATAGTATCATACTTTAATCTACTACTGCGTTGCTTTGGATAATCGTATCTAAATGGAATTGGTGATAATCAAAAGAGAAATTACAAAAAAAAAAACTTGTGCATGTTAACAATGGAAAATAATGGACAACAATACAAAAACTAAACTAAATTTAATCGTGTTTTTTTGTGTATGCGGGCCCTGGTTCGATTCCTGGTCGGGACAAGTTTTCTGGGTGAGGTTTTCTTCCTGTTTTTTTTTCACACCTGTTAGACAAACGTCAGGTAGCTTTGAGGCCCAAAAGGTCGCCGAGCATCATCTGGCCATCATCATCATCATCCCTCGGTATAGAAAGCAACGGTAAGCTACCACACCTATAATTCCCTAGTAAAGCTCCGAAGTTTGTAGTCCAATTCTGGAAACTGTAGCCGTCTTGGTTAATTCAAAGGTCCGTGGCAGGAGGGAACATTGCCTAGTAAGGGAGGGAACTAGTAGCCATGCAACCCATTTTCTTAATAATAATAATAATAATAATAACATTAATAATAATAATAATAATTAATTGTTACAAAACAACACACTATTCTATAATGAACACATAAAACTTATTAGACGTCAAAACTATTCACTAACACAGAACTAGTAGATACGAAAACTCATGTAGTAAGTATTACGTTTTCTAAACACAGGGTAATTACTGGCAGTACCTGCAACTCGCACTCTCCTCTTACCGCATCATACACGATCGATCCCTCAAATGCGACTAAAGAAGTCAGAACTCCACTATAGCATGAAAATGCTATGATTTTAGTGAAAGACCTCCCTTAGGACATTGTAAATAAAAAATAATAAAGTAATGGAAAAAATAATCGGTAGATATTTTTAAATTAATACAACAATAAGCAAATATTCAATAAACATAAACCGAGTTTCTCGAATTTAACAAATGAAATATATTCCATAAACAAACTAAATTGGAGCGTAAATTCGACTAGCTGAGGAATTCGCTTAGTTTACGCAGTTCCTGCGTGACGACCTTTTTTTCTTAAAAAAATTCAACTATGGCCCCCAGTAAACTACTCTTTTAGGTATCGCAAACTCAGTTTTACAAGAAAATTTCTTCACATATTGACCCTATATTGTTATTCATGAATGCTTAATAATTTTAGAATCGCAATATATCTATGACATATCGATACATTTGAGGAAAACTTGAAAAATGTATAAAGAAAATTGAAAGGTGAAATTGAAGGAAATTGATTGTAGAGATTGAAGCTGTTTTTTTAATGGCAGAGTGTAGAGAGAAGATTGATGCAGTTCTTGTGGTGACATGTGTACGCGGAGAGGCGGGGGGGGGGTAGATGTAATCAATTCAGCTGCTGTATGGGGATATTTGAATAATTGTATAGACATGAGTTTGTCAGGCCCGTACCATCACATCAAGTTTTCTTCTTAATCACAATCACCTATTTATTAATCTCCTGTAAAAATACTTTTTAAAATTTTGTCTTTTATGGGGCATACCGAGTGAAGCGGATATATTTTTTTTTTTACGATAGAAAAATTCCAGCTTCCTGGGTTGCTAAATATCATACACAACGGAAACATATATAAATAACAAACTATAGTCTGTCCGTGGAATGTGTAGAGAAATTCGCCACCTCTCTGATTACACATTTTTCTAGCTTGAAGCTGAAAAGCGAAATGAGTAATTTCATGTAATATGTTCTTCCTACTGCTCTTCCTTCCGCGGCCTCATTGGTCGTGCATTATTGCCCTCCATTGCGTATGTGGCTTCATTCGAACTGCTTCTCTACAGAATCTTAAGGACTGACTATAAATAAGTTTAATTATATAACAAGGATACCAAATAGAACTTTGAAAAATAAAGCCAGAACAGGTTTTGTGATGAAATTATACAAGACGATGGCAGTTCCTATTATTACGGATCCGAAACATGGACAGTGACAACACAACAGTCTGCTAGAATCCAAGCTGCTGAAATGAAATTCCTCAGACCAAATAGCAGTGTATGAAAGAACAGACAAAAAACACAACACAGAACTAAGGCAGCAACTAAGAGTAGAGGAATTGAGGAAGAAGAGGTTTGGGAAGACCAAAGAAAAGATGAAACCAACAGAAGTTTGGAACCGAAGCAGGCTAGTTAAAAGCTTAAACCGTGTTGATGAAGAAGAAAAATTCCAGTTACGTTATATAGATGTGAAACATGGACTCTTACTTTGAGGGAAGAGAAAAGATTATGAGTATTTGAGAATAAAGTTCTTAGCAAAATTTTTGGACCAAAGAGAGGTGAACAGACAAGTGAATAGACCGTACATAACAATGAGCCAAGTGATCTTTATAGGAAAACAGTTATAATAAGAAGAGTTATGTCTCATGCACTGCAATGGGCAGAACATGTGGCACGAATGGATGAATGAAAGAGGGGCATGGAAGCTTCTTGTAAGAAAACAAGAGGGAAAACGCCCAGTTGGTACATAAGAATGAGGTGGGAGAATAATGTTAACCATGGTTTGTGGGAAGTAGATTATACAGGGGATGATTGGAAGCCATTAGCTCAGGATAAGGGTAATTGGAGAGCTTATGTCCGTGCGGCGATGAACCTACGTGTTCGATAGTGCTAGTGAGTTAAAATTGAAACTAATAAGATAATACTTAAAGGAAGAAGAGCTCCTATATATTATATATGAAAAAATACAAATAAAATAACAAACTGTAATAAATTAATCAACAGCTTACTTATATGTAGGCATATATATATATATATATATATATATATATTATATATATGTGTGTGTGTGTGTGTGTTTTATTAGGAATATTCCACAATACAGTTTTTCTCCTTCATCCCTAAAGGATTTGGGTTCTTGTCTAAAGCATCTTCTTCCCTCAAATCTCTGTCTTCCATACTTCTCCTCACTCCATCTATCTAGCGTTCTCTAGGTCTGCCTCTTCCACTTCTTCCACCAGCTTTCCAATCATGATCTTGTTTGGTATTTTCTCTTCTTCCATTCTTATGAGGTGTCCATACAATTTTAACGTTTTTCTTATATTTTTTTCAATTTTTTTTTTCAACTTGCATAATGACCTTTATTGTGCTGTTACTGACTTTATCCCTTCTTGAAATTCTTGTCGATCGCCTCCAAAAATATATTTCTACTGCTAACACCTTGTTGGCTTGTCTTCTACTTACTGCCCAGGTTTCGGACCCATATAATAAAATGCTTTGTAACAGAACTTGAAATATAGTTTTCTTCGTTCTGTATATTATATTTCTATTACAAAGCACTGAGTTCAACATACCAGTGGTTTTGCTTCCTCAGCTATTCTTCGTTCAATTTCTGTAGTTAAATTCTCATTTTTATCTAAAATAGATGTAAATATTACAATTTTTTGACGTTACACCTTGCTGAATTACATTTCAGCTGATCTGTTGTATCCTATGAAAGATATTCTGTTTTATTATAATTTACCTGTAATCCCATTTTTTGCATTTCTATCTCTAATTTCCTTAACATGAAAGATGCATCGTCGTAATACTATATTTATTAAATAAAGAAATAAGTTATTAATTTTTTTAAGAAATACTATTATTGGGATGTTTCTGTCATTTAGTTGATTTTTTTTTTCAGTTTGTTTCTGAAATATGTTAAAATATGAGTCACGTAGATAAAATTCTGTGACATTACCGAAAATCGAACGCAGGATTCCTGCAATACTGGTTAGATATGCCAACAGGTGCACTATAGTAGCTGTATAATCTCAGAATTCAAATATAAAAGATGTTTCCGCCGATTGGAACCAGGATGAAAGCAGAGGAAGGATTTGAGCCTGATAATTGCCACGAGGGAAATGGAAGCCAGAACTTGGCAGTTGATGAGAAGTTTGTTGGCTGATTACGCCCGCGGGAGTCGATACAACAAGTGCTGAGGAAGATACCCTTTCTACGTGAGATTTAACTTTTACATAATCAACCAGCATTCTTTCAATGAAAGTGAAACAGATTAATTTATCAACACACATTCTATTGAGTGACTGTAATGAACTGGGGGCTAGAAATAGTTGTCAATAAAACTAGGCTAAATAATATATACAAATACATTATACACGGCGTGCGTTGCTGCGCCTAAATAAATGATACATTAAAGGTTAGTTAAATTGTTTGGCATACGCTGAGATGAACCAAACATGGCGGTTTTCAGTTTTTAATTTCGGATTTCAGGCAAACCTCCACTTATAATTGTTGGATTTCACTCATTTTTTGATAATATCTACCTCGGTTTATTTTAATAAGATATACTGAATTTCGTTATGAAACGTAGAAAATTGTAACTGCTAGAGCGATTTTTAAATTTTCAATTCAGGTGAACCCCTACACCTAATAGTTTCAGAGTGTACAATTGTGAATTTAATCCATTCATGGACCCACTCAAACCGGAAATCGGACCCGAGCCCGCTGCGTGACAAGGCAGCGCACTACGTCGAGACCATAGAGGTGAACTCTGTATCCACATACCTATCAAATAGAAACGTCAGCATTAGGTCTCTATCGAGGGATTTTTGTGCTCACTCTGTATCTAAATAACCAATAAATAATGATCTGAACATCTTACTTTTCATCAACGAATGTTTTGTTCATTCTTCAGCTAAGTAACTAACAAATACAGGGCGAATTTTAATTACACCGACAAACTACAAGGACCGATTCCTGACTGGAAAAGGAGTAAAAAGTGTCCTATAAATAAGTGTTCATGCCGGTAATCAAGAAGAAAAAGGGATTTGGGCTCTTTTTGTTATAGCAGCCAAAACAATCAATAAACGACTTAATTATAATACTACTTTATTTTTTTTTTATACAGTCCAGATAATAAATAAAATTTCATCTTCCAAAATTTATTATCCAAGCAAAATGCACCGTTGCCACGGTAGATGGCTCTGACGAATGACATTTTCTCGGCCCTGTTGCATGGCCTGCTAGATCACTGGACTTAAACCCTTTTACCTCTGGGGGCATCTGAAGCGTATTATGTATAGTGGAATGCAGGCTTTCACGGCCGGTAATCATGGTAATAAAAGATTCCGGGCTATGTGGCCGTGGTCTATAACTGGCGTTTCTTCCAGACGTTTCTCCCTCAACTGCGGAGGGCATCTTCAGTGGCGAGCGCTTGCAGCTGTTGTTTCCCTGTCGTAGACTCGACTGCGAATACATAGCCCGGAATCTTTTATTACCGTATTATGTATGTTGGAATAGTTCCTGATGTGCATACCCTTCAACAGTGGCCCACGTCTCCTATGACGCTATTCGGAGAGTGAGGCATCCATGGTACGACGTGTGAGCGCGTGCATTGCATCCCGCCGAGGCCACTTTGAACATCTATTGTGACGTGGATGGGATTTGGCTATATACAGCGTTCCGGGACGATTTGTTGTCGTTACATACACATCGTTCATTTCCGGACACATGTTTATATGACTTTTTTTTTCCAGTCAGGAATCAGTCCCTGAAGTTTGTCGGTATAATTACCGTTCACCCTGCAGAAACATTAGGATCTTATTTTTAACCAAGGATATTTTGATTCACTCTGTATTTAATTATCACCAAATAGAGACTGGACATTTTCACTCTGTATATAAATAACCAGTAAATAATGACCTGATCATTTTGGTTTCCTTCCACGGATGTCATCATAAAGGAAACAATAGAAAATCACTGGGGCAATACATTCCTCACATAATGAAGACAAAAATCTAGACATGTCTTTGTAGAATGTTATTTAGATCCGTCTGTGGAGCGCCGGAGGGACAGAGACACAGGAAAAATAAATATTCCCATGTAAACATTGACCTTTCAGATTTTTTTCCGAGACCGCTAGTCTCATGATATGACAGGAGGGAAAGAGAAAGCAAGACTGATTGTGATCATCATTCTTCCTGTCTGCGAAGTTAAAGGTCTGTGACTTGTGCAGCTATGACAAATGGAAATACTGTAATACTTTCTGCTGAATTTCTCTGTTTACAAAGTGTCGCAACTTCAAACCTGATCTTCCCCCCTCAGCGAATGACGAGTTTCAAAAACGCAATATGTCTGCTACTTGTTACGAAAACTGCCACCGCTATATTGTGTGTCTTTTCCAATACATTTCCAATCCATTTACGTTCAATTCTCGCTATATTTCAAGCCTAAATCCCATTCATTTTATTGAAACAGCGAGACGTTTAAGTTCATAACGCCTGCCAGCTGGCTGCTAGTCTCACATCTAGATAGATAGATCATCGGTTGATTAATGTCTTTGACATCGTCCGATTCCTAATAGCCAATTTTGTCGGTCCATCCAATCTCCTGGTTGTAGATGTTTCTCCTTCATGTATAAACATATTCCCTGGCGTCAGGAGGTTTTAGGTCTTCCTCTGCCTCACATCTACACGTGTTAATCAAAATAAAATAATAAATTATTACATTACAGGCCTGAGGAAGCTCTTCTTTTTTCTTTAGACATATGCATACTTTATTTACACACACACTATGTCAATGACGATTACATCACATTACATCTCTTGAGGGGTCTGCCCATTTCTCTTTTTCCTCTATGACATAGGTTCTTCGCTTTAATAAGCCTCGTTTTGTCAGCTCTGTCCACGTGGGCATCCCATTCCTTTCCTTTGTAATAAATGTCTAACAACATCTATAATATTGCATTTCTCCCTCACATCCTGGTTCCTGACTCTGTCAAGTCTTATTTTGTTTACTATGGCTCTTAAAGTATTCATTTCTGCTGTTCTCATGAGTTGTTTCGTTCGGCTAGTATCCGCACCATACGTCATTATTGGTCATACACATGTTTTAGCTCTTAATAATAATAATAATAATAATAATAATAATAATAATAATAATAATCAACATCAAGCGTTAGGCCATCTGGCCCGTTCCGACTTTAAGAGATTTGTTCTCTTCCACCTAGCAAATGGTCTTCCTTGACATCTATATCCTGTAGGTCTGTAGTTTTTAAAATAATTTTGGGAGGTCTACCATCTGGCATTGTTAGTAGATGTTCATACCAATTTTGTCTTTGTTTATCAATTTTATCCGTCAATTTAAAAATATTTAATTGATCTCTTATCTCTGAACTTCTTTTTCTGATCCATAAGAGTGTAGCCCGCAATAATATTATTATTAATAATAATAATAATAATAATAATAATAATAATAATAATATAATAATAATAATAATAATATAGCTTTATTTTACCTGGAGGCCTTAATACCTTGTTTACCACTCAACCAGGTTAGAAAGAAAATTGCAATAATTAGTCTTATATATAATTCACAATAAACATAAATGACTACATGATACATGTACGCTACAATATTATTATATACAATAAATGTTGATTTAATGAATAAAATATAAAATGTACAAGATAGAAAAATTGAAAGCTAATTACACAGAATAAATTTATGGAGAAAAATGTTGGAGAGAATTCAGAATAAACATTAATTATTTAACAACAAGTAATTGTATAAGCGCAACTTATAAGTGTCAAGTGTGCGGCAACCCCTGATATCTTGAGGGAGGGAATTCCAGGAGATGGCTGAGGCTACTGTGAAAGAAGTAGGATAAGAAATGGTATTGTGGAGAGGGATTGTTAGGAGACTTATTATCTTCTCACCTAGATGTCACCCTCATTGACAGACCTGCGTGACGGCCGTATTTAACTCCTTAACAAGCGCCTAGTATTTATTTCGGGCCTGAGGTACCTCAGAGCCGTTCTGCTACCAGAAGATTTGGGCCAGTTTCAAAATCCTGACCGCACAGGGACTCGAGCCCTCGCCTTCTGGCTTGTAGTACATTGCCTTAATAAGCTATGCTATGGCTGTAACGCTAATTTGATGATAATCATCATCATCGTCCTCGTCACTCCAAGGATTAGGCAACTGCCCGTTCCGACTTCATAATACATCAGCCCAACGTTTCTTCCGACATCACGTCTTCCTCTTGCTTTATAATTTCTTGCTAACAATGGATATCTCTCCTTACTCATTCCATTCATGTGATCAATCCACTTTCGTCTATAATTCGTGACTTTATCCAATAAAGGCTACACTTTTAATTCTTCTCTTATATCTTCATTTATAATTTTATCCAAGTTTTGTACATCCTTTATCTCCGCTCTGTATATTCCATCTTTTTTTTTTTTTTTTTTTCGTTGGAGCCCAAGTTTCACATATAGGCTATGTTGTGGAAATTGCCATAACTTTATACATTTTATTTTTGTTTCATTTTTAATTGTATTCTTGAATGTTCTTTGTATTGTTTCACATACCGCATGAAATTCATTAATTTTGGAATCAATATCTCTTTCCATATTGAAGCTAATATGGCAGTCCAAATAGTTGAAACTAGACACCTGTTATGTACTTCGGACTTCTAAAATAATTTTTCGATGTCACTGGATCTTTTCCTCTAAAAGCCATGATCTTTGTTTTCTTACCCGTATCTTTAGATCGTATAATGTATACATTTTATATAATTCATACAAGGATTGTTGTAAGTCATCTTAATTTTTCTGTATAATAATTGAATCATATACAATCAAAAGATTAGTTATTTATATACTTTGCTAGCGGACCCGGCAGACGTCCTGCCCGAACGTTCGATTCTCGTGCCATGGCCGGAGGATAAAAGCATAAGTTACTTTATTACCATAAAATTCACTAATTAAAACATAATTAGATATTATTAAGTAAGTTCGCAAGGAAACCTCTCACAGCCATCTGTGCATGTCATATTGTTGTCGCGCGGAATATGTCGATAATGCAGATGACTACACATCTGATATAAAAACATCCTATAACCCGATCGCAGGGCCATCTATCGAGTCTAATTGTGAGTCCACGTCCATGGATCCACTAAAACATACAAACAATTTCATCAGAATAGGTCCAGTCGTTTAGGCAGTTTTTAATTTCGGATTTCAAGTAAACCTCCACTTATAATTGTCAGATTTCGATCATTTTTTGATAATACCTACAACTGTTTATTTTAATAGGATACACTGAGTTTTTTGTGAAATATCGAAAATGTGACCGATAGAGCGATTTTTTCAATTTTTACTTCAGGTTCTAGAGGTCCGATTGTGAATTTAAACCGTCGAGGGACCCAATCAGTCACACACAAAAAATGTAATCAAAATTATCCAGTCGTTTAGGAGGAGTTCAGTGAAACATGCGTACAGAAGAATTATATATAAAGATTATCTACACTTATTCTTGGATGATGATAATGAATCCATGAAGTGAAGAAGATGTAACAATAATCAGTATCATTTGTTTTCATCTTGATAAGAAAAAGTGAGTTTTAACCAAACTCGCCAATTACTGCTGGCAGCAAAGTGAATTCTGCTCACATACACTCACGAACAAGAATATATTTCATGTTGGTAAAGCTGTTGGTAATTATTCTAGAGTTCATCTCTGGTTTTGTCTGTCGCCAGTTTTCAAACAGGTTTCCAGATCTTCGTCATTAGGTACCAACTTGGTAATAAATCTATTCTTCGTTCTCGGAATGTAAAACTTAGAGCTGATGTAAGCGAAACCACTTTTTTTATTTCCTTGTGTTGTTCTTTTATCTGACTTCTCTATCGATCCTTTTGCCTTGCCTTCTTCGTGTAAAAAAGTTAATTGAACCATTAGTAAGGAGGGAGAATGGCTCACCTTTTCTTTCTTTTCTCTTTTAGTGAATGTCTCCTGAGCGAAGTCCATAAAAATCAAACTGTGGGAAAAGAAGTCTCCAGCCTATTTTTGTCATGAGAAAACAATGGTTAGTCTTCCCCTTTCCTCCTCCTTCGTATAACATTGATTCCTTTTCTTAGGAGAACGTAAGAATCACAAAAAAAAAAAGTCCACGAGTCCATGAAGTAGAATTAGATTCAGATTATCTGGTAATTACTTAAGTTTTTGTGAAGTTCCCATCTCCAGTACCAACCGCTAAAATTCTTAGCAAAGCAAGTAATTATAAAATCACTCCTAGGGGAGATGGTTTTAAGGAGTAGGAAGGGGTGACAGAACAATTTTAAGGGGGAAACAGCGTGGCAGGCATCTCCTTAATAAATGTCTATATATTAAGTTGCCCAGGAGACAAACTGATTAAGATATACTAAAATAAAAAATAGTTTTTAATTAGTAGTTAATTTTGTATCTAAATACCAACTTGCTTCCCCGTGTGGGGATTTGGGTGCTCCCCACTGGAAGTATTTTAACAAAGCTAATTTTAGTTCGCATATTTACTCCTAGATGTCACGAGTGAATAGGGTCACTTGAGGAGCAACTAAGGTATTACTTGGATGGATGAACGGTCAGTAAATTTTGCACAGAGGCCTCTTTATTCCTGCTAAAGGTTCTTTACGAGCCTGAAAATCTTTAGACTTGGGATCTATGGCTTAAGTTTCCTCCCGCAGGACTTGGATTTTTTCCATCAAAAATATATATCAATCCCTGACCCGGGTTTGAACCCACCGTCCCTCGGAACTAGACACAAAGAACACATCCACTAGCCCTCTGCGGTTGTTAACAATTATTATTGTTGAATTGTCCTGCGACATAGGCATCATACTTTATCATTAGCCTACGAATATACGACTACCTTATTAGATATGTAAGGGATCACAGTACTATATATATATATAAAGATATATAGATAATCCCATTAACCGGTCTTAGGAGACCATTAGGATGGTAGGAGGTTAAGGTTTCCCACTTTTCTAGACAATTGGCACTTGATATCAGCCGGATGTCAGCCCTACGTGACGGCCGCTTTTATCCCAGAACAACCCGTCTGGTACTAATTTTGGTTAGAGGCTGAGTCGACCCCAGAGCTATGGTTGCCGCCATCATATTTCGGGTCAGTTTAAAAAACCTGATCCCACCGGGACTCTAACCCTCGACGTTCCGCCTTGGTATCGTATTGAATTAACAACTACGATACGGCGGTGTCCCCATATATATAACTGGGGAAGTAATATAGTGCGCATGGATTGCTTGTAGTAAAATAAAAAATCTCGTATTATATTTTGGCCTGCAAATGTAGGATACAGTTTAAAAAATATATATTTCACTCTGTACATAGGAGACGTCAAAATGAAACAAATGTTTCCTTTGTATTTCTTTTGCAACGAAACTAGGTATTTGTTTATTAAATTAAAACTAGGAAGGGCGTTCTTTAAAAAACCAGCTAATTCCGACCACTAGAAGTTAGGGTTTACCTGAAATCCAACATTTAAAAATGGCTCTAGCAGTCGATATTTATTTCGCCCATTGTATCAGTTTTTAGTACAATTTAAATTGGCAAGGTATCCTACAAGAAAAATTTGCTTAATTTATTATTTTTAATAAAAAAAAAAAATGAGTCATACAAATATTTGGCTAAAATTTATGACCTATGACGCGAACTCTTCTCAATTCCCTTCATAAACTCCGTCAAATTTTAATTCTTAGGGTTTCATTTTTCAAATTATTTTCCCACCATTTAAATGTTTTCTAACGATTATATCAATATATTTTTCTATGATATTTAACTACATACGTATAGTAAGAAAACGTGGCAGCCATATTGATTTAACGAATATGCTATGCAACAACAAAGACGTGTTCCACTGCAGCCAACATAGAGTATCTACTAATAACTGTACACAAATACCACTTCAGAATTTCAGATCTTACTATTTAATTCTTGGGCGTTGCATTCTTTCACATGTTAAAGTGCTTATATTGCATTATAGGTTACCTTATAGATTTATTATAATATCGTGTTATATTTGGCTGGCATCCCGTGATTCCATAGTGTAAACCGTTTCATGTTTGAAGACGCATTGAACTTAGAAAAACTTTTCGCGTCACATGTTGTAAATTATTTGCTGAAATATTTAAATTGTGTAAAATTATAGAATAATATTCAAAAGGATATTGTTTATTATTATGATATTCAAAATTAATAATTTGCTGTTATTTATAGAGTTTGTTTTCTCTTCAGTTTCAGGCCGACACATTTGAACGATTTTTCTTATTTACAAAAGAAATTTGTAGGAATGCCTATTCCGTAAACCAGTAAAATCAGACCATAACTTTGATTTACTCAGCAATTCGCTTAGTTTACGCAATTCCTGACCCTATTATTTTTCGAGATACTTGGTACCTCTCTTCACGGCCGTTTTTCCTTAGTGAGTGAGGAAACTGGAATAACTTCAGTTTCTTCGGCACCGGAGTTAGAACCTGGGAGATCCCAACTAAGTGTCTCAAACAATACTTGAGTCATCTCGCTAAGTTATGACGGTTTTGTAACACTGGAAGAAGTGATGGCTGGAGTTTAATTGAAGTACCATCAGATGGAAGTGGATGGTGGTGTTGACTGTGGAAAAGGAAAACATCTCACCATTGTGTACTTTGGATGTGCTCATGCGAGCTTTTCCCCTAGATATAAAACACCATCTCGGTTCTGACGGTCTTAGAATGTTGGCCACGGATCGAGAAAATAAACAAGAGCGAATTCGATGGACGGAGAATGTATGCACTGTCTTTTGTTTGTCTGAGCTTCTCGGCTTTGTTGGCCTGAAACAAAATGGAGTTTCTCTTCTCCCCCAGTTCTTCGCTCTAACTTAACTTTCAGTTTTGTAAAATATAACTTGTCTTTCGGGACGGAATGAGTCTCATGCTGTGAACATGCTCTGAATTATAGAATCAGGGGTGTCCAACAGGCGGAAAAACCGGGAATTAATCGGGAATTTGAAAGTAGGCGGGAAAACCGAGAAATAGATGAGAATTCGTAAAGCGACGTGTGTCTGTTTTGTATTCGAATCAGATATATATATATATATATATATTATACAGAAAATATGCCTTTGTAGAGACCTGTTTCGGCCCCATCTAGCAATTTTTTAAGAGGTCTTCCTGGTTGGACGATGTCCTTTGGGTTTATATTGCATATCCTTATACTGCTTTTCTGAGGCTGAAAGTAAATGTAGTTTTCCCTAAGAGAGGTTACTAGCCTGCCTCTCTCTCTCTCTCTCTCTCTCTCTCTCTCTCTCTCTCTCTCTCTCTCTCTCTCTCTATCTATATCTCTCTCTCTATCTCTCTCCCTCTCTCATATGTGTGTATGTTACATTATATTTTTTGACTTTTAGCAATGAAGACCAATTATGGACATGAAAAGAAAAATAAATGCCGAGTCGGGATTTGAACCAGAGATCCCTAACTTTAAACATTAGCGCTCTAACCAAGTGAGCTACTCAGGAATCCTAACACAAACATTTATTTTTATTTTATGTATATTATTCTCAATTTACACTTAGAGGCAGCGGGATATCGTTTCCAACTGCCATCTAGTGGCTACTATAACAAGTAAGCATTTTTAAAGAGAATTTTTAGTTTATGGCAGTGACGCTTATATTTAGAAATACAAGTAGAAATTCTCTTTAAAAATGCTTACTTGTTATAGTAGCCACTAGATGGCAGTTAGGACTATATCCCGCTGCCTCGCGTGTAAATTGAGAATACTATACACAAAAGAAACAATAAATATTGTGATTCTTCAGTAGCTCCGTTGGTTAGAGCGCTAAAACGGGTTCAAATCCAGATTCAGACATTTATTTTTCTTTTTCATGTTTATATATATATATAATATATATATATATATATATATATATGCAAGATATCATCATCATCCGGTATCATGGCAGCTGCCGCCGTCTTCCAGAAACCAAACGCCATTCCTCTCTGTCCATCCATTGATCTTCCTCCATTCCTCTGATATTCATAGCTGCTTGTACCCCTTCTATCCAAGTCTTCCTCTCTTCCCTCCTTTCCATTGGGATCCAATCCATAACAACTTTTGGCAATCTTTGCTCCGGCATTCTTTTGACATGCAAGATATAAAGAATCAAATAAATGAGTTAGATCGAATAAATTGTCCGAAGAAAAAAAAGCCAAAGTTGAAAAAAGAAAAGCTGAGATTTTTGTAAAATAACTGGAAAGAAAATAAAAAAGTTTTACAAAAATTAAATAGGAAAAGAAATTTGCTGTTATTGGCGAAAAAAATCAGATGATAAAAAAATATGAATAAAGTAATTTTAACATAACATTATTTACAGTTATTTTTCGTAACATACCTAGTTCATGTTAAAAAAAACTTTTTTTGCTATTCTTATTTTATGCATTTGACCTACCATAAAAATAAATTACATACTTTTAATTAGTTACACGTATTAAAATAGTTATATTTTTACAAAATTAGTTTTACTAGAATTAATTCAATTTAGACACATAAAAAATCTCGGGAATTATTATTAATATTTCTTTTTGCCGAGAAAGAGTCGGGAATTTCATATATGTAATTTGCTGGCACCCTGAGAATATAATTGTTTGAAAAACGCAACAAATTAAATTCTTATAGTTGAACTAGAACTGGTCAAGTACACCTTCACTCTCGCTCCACGAGCTTCCCAGACTCGTTGCCTCTACGGAGTCACTCGGCGAGGAAGGAGAATGCCAGACGCATGCGCGGGAGTAAAATGCAAGCGAGAGCGATCGATAGTCTCGTTGGATCAGATTTAACCGTGAGCAATCAACAGTCTTCATAAGCAAAATAATATATACAATGACTGCGAAAGCTAAAGAGAATGTATTAGATAAATTATCTGATGGAACTTATATTTTACAAGCCTTACGCTTTGAATGTAAAGCCTCTGTATTATAAGTGAAAAAAATAATTAAATCTATAATTATTACTATAAATAAAATGTACTCCGACTACTAAACGTCTGTTTAGAATTCACATCAATTTATTTACATGCCAAATTGGTTTTAAAAAAATATTTTTTTACTAAGTGCCCCAGGTTGTCATTTCAACATTTCTGGTGTTTCTCTCCTGACATTGGCGTAATTGTAACCCACACATCTGAGATTAGGGCGCGCCTGGAAGGTGTAGTCACGGTTGCCCCGATGATATGATGGGTGATGATTATGATGATAGTGGTGAGCCAGGAGAGTCCTTAATCCTAAACTAATCTAAGGCGAATGTGAATGATGTTGATAATGATAGCCAAATTATGTTCGGGGACCGTTTGGGCCTTAAAGGTTTCTTGACATTTGTCTTATAAGTGAGGAAAAATCCTGAAAAAATTCCTCACATAGGAAACTTGCCACGATCGGGGTTCGAACCCGGACCCGCTGCCAACACACTACCCTCGAGAACCCAGCGGTGAACTTTTAATCTACTAATACAGGGCAAGTCAAAATGTTGTGCAGTTTGTCAGAAATTTATTATGTGAATGTAATGGACATATAATTTGGTGAGAAAATATTGTATGAAAGGTAACATCTCAAAGTTTTTTTTTTTAAATATTCACAGATGTTCTATGTGAGCGCCTTTTGTTACACGACAGATGTCAAGCCGATATTCAAATCTCCTGCCAAACTTTCTGTAGCAGTTCGCGGTCGATATCAGCAATGGCTGCTGTGATGCGGGCACGCAGTTCATGCAGTGTTGTTGGAAGTGGTGGTACGTAAACATGATCCTTTACAAGACCCCACATGAAGAAATCACACGGGGTTAGGTCTGGTGAACGAGGTGGCCAATGAATGAGTTGTTGATCACCCTGAGATGCACGGCCTATCCAGCGTTGTGGTAAAGCCGTATTCAAATGGTCTCGAACACTGCCATGGTAATGTGGAGGGGCACCATCCACTGCAGAATGAAATCTGGACTATCCGCTTCAAGCTGCGGAAGGAGCCATTGTTGTAGCATATCAAGGAAAACATGTCCGTTCACAGTACGTTCATGAAAGAAAAAGGGCCCATAAACCTTTGCATGGGAAACGCGTCAACGACACTACTCATTTCGACGGACGGCCAGTCGATTTCGTTTACAGATACAGCCTTAATCCCTAAATTGTGTGTACCACTTACGAATGGATCTCCCATCCGGCGGGTCTTTATCGTATCTGGTACGGAAATGTCGTTGAACACTAGTCACAGAGTTGTTTACATGGTAATCAAGCACACAGAAAGACTTCTGATCCCCAGTCAACGCCATTTTCCTTTACTGCTCTGCTGTTGACATCTTGCGGGTGAACGCGGAACTTTAGAAGTGGACAACTAAACTTTGAGAGTTTACCTTTCATACAATATGTCTCACGATATTATAATGTTCATTACATTTCACATAATAAATTTCTGAAACCTGCACAACATTTTGACTTGCCCTGTACATATAATACAATTTTCGACAACCTTTGGTCAGTACGGAATAGCTTATTATTTACTTATATAAAAAAAATAAATTTATATAAATAAAATGGTTAAAATGACCAATCGTACATTATTAAATATACATCGTTTAAAAAATTGGAAATATCGGTGCACTAATTATCAAGCGATCGTGCATAAAACTATACATAATGTGATTACCTTTTCAATTCATGGGGTTGTTACACTTTAAGAATTTATTTCAAACAATTTTTTTTAAGTTCGATAAATTCATACATTTATTATTCTATGAGTATATCAAACAGATACCTGAAATTCAGTTTAGATGTTCAGTGCACCTTATTGTTTCACTTAAAAATTGTGAACTTTGAAGATACGATGATAGTTTTTTTTATTTCATATGGAACGACCCTTAAATGTTTTAAATCTCTATATTTCAGTAATAATGATAAAAAAGGTAAAGTGATCCCACTACAGGCCTAAGGAGGCCCTTCAGGTAGTAGGAGGTTAAGGCTCCCACTTTTTCTGGACAATCGGCACTTCATGCGTGACGGTCGCATTTACCCCCCAGAACAAGCGTCTGGTACTCATTTCTGTTAGAGACTGAGTCGACCGCAGGGTCATAGTGCCGCCAGAAGGTTTGGGTCAGTTTAAAATTCCTAACCCCAACGGGACTTGAACCCTCGACCTTCTGGCTTGTAGCGCAGTGCCTTAACCACTACGCGTAAGGCGTGCAATAATAATAATAATAATAATATAATAATAATAATAATATGTTTATTCGTAAAAGAAGGGACATTCTTTAGCTATTCAGAAACTTGAACGTCGAATGAAAGAAACAGATATTACCCGTAAGTGATATTCTTTAAAATAGAGGGAAATATAAATATTGGAAGACCTCTTACCAGATGGCTACACAGCGTGGAACAGGATCTGAAGGTTTTGGGACCCAGGGATGGAGAAGGAAGGCGGAAGATAAAAATGGAAGAAGGCGCATAGTTGGGGCCGTCAAATCCTGCAATGGGCTGCAGCACCAAACATGATGATGATGATGATGATGATGATGATGATGATGATGATGATGATGATGATGATTGGGAAAAGTACCGCAAGACATTATCGGTGAACGCACACATCTATAAATTCATCCACAACCTGTGTATTGTCCCTGTCTCTGATCTTAATTCCACTGACATAAACTTTTGCAAGCCTGTATAGATTCCAAATCTCTTTACGCGTATCCAAGACTGAACAAAAAAATGTTAGGGGGATTTTCGGTGATACATCTAAAATAAGCTGGTGATCTAGTGATGCTAAACACATTTGTTCCCTCATCCTTCAATTTGCCGAGATATTAAAACGTGATGTTGAATGACGAAGCAGATCAAATCGCTTTGTATTTCACTCTATGCAATACAAGCGATTCCAAATGGAAATGAATGCTTCATTGGGATTCCTTCTTTTCGATGTCCTGGTATTCTCTCCCTTTTCGTGTCACCCTCTTCCTTTCACCGATGTCTTGATTTGTCCCTAGCTACCCTTCTCTATCTATAATCTCGTTCCCGATACAAAAAAAAAGGCCTGTCCTATATTGTTTAGTCAGCAACGTTTGTCTGGACTTTATCTCACTCTCGTTGAATTAAATTATAGCCGTCAAATCGACTAAGTGGAATTTGTTTCGAGAGATTTTTGTAAATTGGATTGTAAGAACTGTTTTTATTTCCCAATCGCGTGATTTATTGCGACAACCGATCTAAGATTAAGCATGTAAAGATTTAATTTTGTCTCGTGTTTTTTTATCTTCAGTCACCATGCAATTTCAAAATTACAATTCATGCAACTATATTGTCTTAGATTTGCATTTAAAACCGCCATTTATTCTAGAGTGCTTAGTACTGCTTCGTGTACAGTAGGCCTACACGTCAAAACTCAAGCCCTTCTATTAATTTCTATTTTAGCTTATATATTTAATTTATTTGGTATTATGCCTTACTTTAAGGAAGGAAAGAAGATTACGAATATTTGAGAATGACGATCTTAGGATCAATAATAGAAAGTACACTTACGTATGGATCAGAAAGCTGCACAATAAATGAAAGGATGCAGAAAAGAATCTTGGCGACACAAATGGATGGATTACGGAGAAGTATGAGAGTATCCAGGCTACAACATATTTGAAATACATATATCAGATATATCAGAACACAATAAACTGTTATCGAAAGGATAACAAAGATGGATATGTACAACGGCTGTTGGAAGACCAGTGGTCTAAACATGTGTTAGATTGGATGGCACTAGGCAGAAGGAAGAGGGGGAGAAGTAGAAGAAGATGGTATGAGGAATATAATTATGATACCATGATGAAGAGGGGTATGGAAGGAGGACAATGTGAAGATGGGAATCTCTGGAAAGTAGGAATCAAGGGCGAACTGCTGTAAAGTGGAAACACTGTATTAAGTAAGTTATGTAAGGATCATTTTTGGACCAAAGATAGATGAACAGGTAGATGAATGGAGAAGACTCCATAACAGTGAGAACAGTCGCGTAGACTGCAATGGGCTGGGCATGTGGCATGAATGGGGAATCAAGACATGCATGGAAGCTTCTTGTAGAAAAACGCCCGGTTAGTAGATGAAGAATGAGGTGGGAGGATAACATCAACTATGATTTGTGGGAATTAGATCATACAGAGAATGGTTGGAAAACATTAGTTCGGGATAGGGATGTACGGATAGTTTATGTCCGCACGGCCATGAACCTACGTGTTCGATAGTGCCAGTGAGTTACTTAGATATTATATCAGTCCACGGCTGTGATTTAGGGGTATCGTCGCTGCCTCGTATGCAGAAGGCCTGGCTTTGATCCGGTAGGAACAGCATTCCTAGGTAATAGTTTTTATTTCGGAGTGTTTCCTCAACTTTAAGACATGTCAGGAACATTAAGGCCCAAACGGCTCCCAAACATCAGCTGGTCATAATAATCATCATAAAAATATTCGCCATGTTTAGTGTGAATACTATATTTCGTCTAATTGTTTCGGAGGAGGCTGTGACATAAAGCTGATCCCTCATTCGGGGAGGCCTCCGGGTCCCTATGTGATGAAAAAATTACGTGTGAGATCCATGGTTAAAATCCCTCTCCCCGGCAGGTCGTTTCACACAACTTTTTATTAATAATACCTATTTCTTCATTGATCTCCAATTTTGCTATCCTCAAAGCGAGCAAATTCACAAGGCTAAATAATAAAGAAAATTATATGCATAAAACACAAATTCATTTCAAAATTCCATGGTTTGGAAAATCCAGCTTTGAAATACAGATAATAGTAAAATAATTTTAAAAACATCGTCATATCAAGAAAAAAAAACAACAAATACTTTAAAACCATAAAGTACGGAACCAATTTAAAATAAAACGTTCACTTATGTAAAGATATGCGATATTTTCTGAAATATAAAAATATGTACTATCGAACCTGTAGGATCATGGCCGCGCGGACATAAGCTCTCCATACATCTCTCTCCTGAGCTAATGTTTTCTAATCATTCCCTTTATAATCTACTTCCCTCAAATCATGGTTAATGTTATTCTGCCACCTCATTCTTGGTCTACCAACTGGGCGTTTTCACTCTGGTTTTCCTAGAAGAAGCTTTTTTGCAGGTATTTCATTCCCTATTCGTGCCACATGTCATGACCATCGCAGTCTACGAGACTTAAATGTTCTTATTATATCTGGCTTGCTATAAAGACCATGTAATTCACTATCATGTAGTCTTTTCCATTCATATGTATATTTTTAGGCCTAAAAATTGTCCTATGAATATTATTCTCAAATACTCGTAATCTTTTCTTAAGAAGTATGTATTATACTTTTTTTTTTTGCACGATAGTGCGTTTTGTCGTTCTTACCAGCAATGGCGACCATTATTGAAAGTTTAACTTCCTACATTTCGGGGTTGCGAACCTAAATAACTATACTGCAATATTACATTTACACCCACCTGCGGGAAGTATAAACCACTGCCCTCTATGTATACTACGTACAATGTATATACAAAAAATATGCAAAAGGTAGTATTAATATACATTATACGAAAACAAATCACTGCATTTTAAATGAACTGAACTTTATTTGAAACAATATAAAACAATAAATACGTACTTGCGGCCATGTTATGAATGATTGTTCTCAAGGCCTCTCAAGTTGTTTCAACTAATAAACATTGTCCACCCTGTTAACGTTAGTCAATTGTTTATAATTAACGCAAATGTTTCCAACAAAGATGTTATTATTTTACTATTATTTTTTATTTTGAAAACACCATCGCGCAAAAAATAATGTACAACGCACGTTTGTGAAGTGTTTTACAGAATCTCGGAAATTAAAAACCTCGCTGTCGCTCGGTGTTTTAACATTTTCCTCGATTCTGTAAAAACCACTTCCGAACCTCGCATCGTAATATACTACGAAATATGGGCAAATATGGAAAAACAAATGTCTTAAACACACTCCAAATACCCTAATTCGTAAACATAGTAACGTAATTTTAACTTTAACGACATGTATTTTCATAGAATCCTAAACTACATTGATTAGAGAAACTAAGTGAAGTGAAGTTGCTCCTTGTTCGTTGTAAGCTTTAATTGAGCTGCTGAGTGTGTTCAGTTTGCGATTAATAGCAACATTGATCATGTACTCTCTGCTCTCAACTTGCAGCAGTGTTTTATAAAAGAGCTTTTGCTAGAATTTAAAAACTTTCCCATGGATTTGAGTCAAAGAATGAGGATAAAGGGGCTATTTTAAGCTTCTCCTAATTTCTGCTCAGCTTGGTAGAGACTTCACATCGTGAAGTTGAACTTTTTATTTTGCTGAAGTAGTAGGTTTCATCGTTGGAATTAAATACAGATTGCAACAAAAAATACAACTTGCGAGTTACGTCTCTGTTATCTGAATGTTTCCTGTTAGCTGAATCGACTACTAAAAAGTCACTTTCTTTTAATTTGAAGTTAATAACAAATAACTTTTTTGCGCGATAGTGCGTTTTGTCGTACTTATATAGGATGTCCCAATAAGAACGCCGGATTTGAATTGGCAGCCATTTTTTTTCTACGAGGTTGGTAGCACTCTACCTACACTTTTTGTTTTCTACATTTGTTGCAATTACTGGATATGGAGCGTTACACTGCTGAACAATGAGTTTTAATTGTGAAAACTCATTACCTGAATAGTGAGTGTTATGCTCAAACTGTTCGAAGGATTCGTACTGGCCACCAAGGTCATGTAACTTCTTTCTTTTGGGGGTTTATCAAATCACAGGTTTATGAACACAATCCCCGAACCATACAAGACCTGAAGCAGGAAATTCGACATGTCAGCGCAAGACTGTGCAAAAGTAATCACAAATTTCATACACAGAGTCACTAGCTGTAGAGCGTCTCGTGATGGACATATGTCAGATGTCATTTGCCATACTTAAATCGGAACGTATACCCTTTGTGCTCATGTATAAATATATGTCATTTCTTTCAAATATAGTTTATTTTGAGCATTATTAAATCCGGCGTTCTTATTGGGACACCAATAGCAATGACGACCATGATTGGAAGTTCAAATTCCTACATTTCGGGGTTGCCAACCTAAATAACTATACTGTAATAAAATAACTATACTGTAATATTACATATTACAAAACGCATGTGGGACGTAAAACCACTGCCCTCTATGTAGTTTATACTACATACAATGAGTATACAAAAATTATCCAAAAGGTACTGTTAATATACATTATACCAAACAAATCACTGCATTTTAAATTAATTGAACTCTATTTGAAACAACATAAAACAATAAATACATACTTGCCGCCATTTTATCACTTATTGGTCTCTCGGCCTCCTTATATCCAACTAATAAACGTTAACGTTCGTCATTGTTTATAATGAACGCAAATATTTCCAACAAAGAAGTTATTATTTTCTATTATTTATTATTTTGAAAATACCATCGCTCAAAAAATAATGTACAACGCACGTTTGTGAAATGTTTTACAGATTCTCGGAAATTAAAAGCCTCGCTGTCGCTCGATTTTTAAACATATTCCTCAATTCTGTAAAAACCACTTCCCAATCTCGTATCGTAATATACTATTGTTTGATTATATTGGCGATTTATTACCATCACCCAAAGAAACGTGTCTCTACCAGAGATCGAACCGGACCCGCTGCGAACATGGCAGCGACGCTACTCTAAGACTACAGCGATGGACAACATTTTATATACCGGAAATCATTATCATCATGATCTTATTTAGGTTTGAACCTGTTCCTATGAGATCACAAGATGTGGTTTGTCAGTCCATCTTAATTTTGGACCTGCATTATCTCGAAATCCTTTACGTTGACACTGCAATGCTAATTTAGGAAAGCGAGATGGGTCCTTTCTTTGAACATGTAACTAATTATTTTGATAATTCTGAATTTTTCTTCAACTATATTTTGAACTTTTGATTAATAGCGTACATCTGTGTTTATTTGATTGTCTGTTTTTGTCAAACCTAGGAGTGGATTTAAAATCTCATATGTGCCGCTTGCAATTTTTATTTCATTTTAGAATTTAGTATTATATTAAAATACCTAGGAACTATAATTACAATTAGGAATGAGATGCACAAAGATATTTAAACATAGGCTGAATTCTTGAAATGCGTGTTATGCATTACAGGTACCATTGTCCACTCCCAACTCCTTTCAAAAACGATAAATTCAAAATATATAAAACTATTATTCTCCCAGTTATATTATATAGATGCGAAGCATGGACTCTTAATTTAAAGGAGGAGAAAATATTATAAGTATTTGAGAATAAAGTTATTAGGAAAAATTTTGGACCAAAGAGAGTTGAATGCAGAAGAGTACATAGCAATGAGCTACACGGCCTTTATTGGAACAGTTAAGTCTCGTAGACTGTGATGCGGCACGAACGAGGAATAGAAGACGCGTGGAAGCTTTTTGTAGGAAAACCAGAGGGAAAACGCTCAGTTGGTAGACCAAGAATGAGGTGGGATAATAACATTAACCGTGATTTGAGGAAAGTAGATTATAAATTATAGTTAGGAAAATGTAAGTTGGGATTGGAATATATAGAGCAGCCGGTGAACTTACGGGTTTGATAGTGCCAGTGAGTTAGTTATATGATAGTTAACAATATCGTAATATCTTGTATGTTCTGGGACCAAAAGGGGACTACATGGTTGTATATATAAAAATGTTGCATTTCTTTGGGATGAGTGATGGATACTGAAATGGACGGTAAACCAGACCGATAAACCCTAGACGAAGCAATGGAAAGCTTGTCGTGTGATTGATGACAGGGTCATACATTTCAACTAAATGCATTAATGCCACTGTTGCTCTCTATCTGACCTTTCGATCTCGCAACTGATACGTCACAGCAGGTATTTATGGAGATCGTGATAATCGCCATAAATTGAATAGTCTATATGAGTAGGCATCGCTAATGCCTAGTTTTATATGTCCCAAATAGTCGGACAAGAATTACTGTGACTTTAGTATGTTCTGCTTTCCATTTACCTACGTCACGGAACATTACGTGTGCATTTGGATTTTTTTTTTTCAAAACTGAACATATTCACTTTATTAAATCTTTCATTAGAAACCAAACATTCGTATCTCCTAAATTTGTATTTTTATTTTTGTTTGGGAGAAACCAATAGTTATGTTAGGAAGCGAAACGTGGACAATATCATAAGTAATGCCACGAGTGATTCCCAATTTATCTAGAGGATTTGGAAATCAAGACTGGCATTTGTTAGGACTATTTAACGAATACAATTAAGCTGCTTACTCACAAATCATTATTTGAATATAGTTACTTTAAAATCTTTATATATCTAATGTAAACGGCGATGTTCGGAAAAAAAAGAGATTTTTTTGGTTATGTTTTATTTGTTCATCACTGCTACTTGATCATACTATTTATTGCCAAATAGGATCTCAATATTGTAAGATTGCACACATAAAAAATGAAAAAATCAAACTGTGTATTATAATCAACATTATGGGTTATTAATTAATTTTTTGGAAACGGTTAAGGTAGGAAGCCTTGGCGCAGAGCTACTGGACTTGCGATGGTTCGAGTCTCCATGGGGGAAGACATTTTCTCATGGTATTTCGGCCAGTATGGGACCGGTGCCCACCCAGCATCGTGAGACAATTGGGTAGCTACAATAAGTAGCGGCTCCATGTTGAGGAACCAGCTATAACGGCTGGGGGACTCGACATGCTAACCACATGTCACCCCTACACTGGCTGTTGATCATCTACCTCTGTGATTGACACATGTGGATGTGAAGGGCCAGCAGCCGGCTGGTAAAAGGGCAACCGCTGAAAAGTGGAAAGACCCTCAATCGGATCGGAATCGGAAACAACTCAGTAAAATCAGTATTTAAAACACAATTATTGAACACACAATTATCAGATGTGTAGGTCGAAGGAATCTGTTCATTATTTGCTATATTCAAGCTATTTGTTAGAGAGTCAGTCACTGCAAAATAATGCTCTGACATGTTCACAATATTAAAAGGAGGAGCTTTCTTTATTTGGTAATCAAAATTCGATAAATATCGAGGTGAAACACGACTGTGATTGGTTGTAAAACAAAATTCATTGAAACGTGATTGGTCATTGACTCCCATTTGGGGGCACGAGTTAAATAGTCAGAAAAAGTATGTTAAATACACAGGAAAGAAAACTATTAAGGAAGATAATATGGACCGGTATAGGAACAATATATGTGGAGAAATATAACGAACCAGGAATTCAAAGAAATAATTATATAGGGATTTAAATCTGGTAGGAGTAGAAGAAAGAGACTAGAATGGGTTGTACATGTCTTGCGGATAAGCAAGAAAGAGGCGCAAGAAAGATTTTAGAAGGAAAACCGAAAGGAGATGAAAGGTAGGACGACAGAAACTAAGATTATTAGATAAGGTTAAGGAAGACTTAAGGGAACTGAAGGTTAAAAGATGGAGACAGAAAGCTAGGAATAGGAAGAATGGGCAGATGTTATAAAGGAGGCCAAGGTTCTTAGAGGACTGTAGAGCCAAAGGAAGAAGAGAAGATAAACATCTACATTCACTCAGCCATTTTAAACATTGCGAATATGATAATGGTTGATTAAGATGGCCAGATGATGTTCGTGCTTTAACATTTCCTGACATTTGTCTTCCAGGTGAGGAAAATCTCCGAAATAAAAAGACCCGGAAACTCGATCAGACCAGCGTTCGAACTAGGGCCCGTAGGACAAGACATCGACGCTACCCCGAGATCACAGCATTAGACCAGTATAATCTACTACTCCCTAAAATCATGGTAAATGTTATTCTACCACTTCATTCTTTGTCTACCAAATGGGCATTTTCCCTTTGGTTTTTGTACAAGAAGCTTCCATACCATTGTACATTCCCCACTCGTGTCACGTGTCCTGCCATCGCATTCTACGAGACTTAACTGTTGTTATTGTATCTTGTTTCCTATAAAGTTCATGTAGCTCACTGTTAGGTAGTCTTCTCCATTCACCTGTCTTCGCATCTTTTTGCCCATTTTTTCCCCCTAAGAACATTATTCTCAAATACTCGTAATATTTTCTCCTCCCTTCAAGTAAAATTCCAGGCTTCACTTCCAAATAATATAACCGGGAGAATAACAGCTTACTATATTTTCAGTTTAACGTTAATTGATAGAATTTGGAACGACAAGAGCTTCTGTAATGCATAAAATTATGGTTATTATTATTCTCACAGGAAAGGGATAGAAGGAAGATTCTATCGGCTAAAAGGAGGTTCCTTCGTAGGGTAAAAGTCTGCACAAAAAATGGATCTGATAAGAAATGAAGATATAATAGACAACTTAAATGAGAAAATAGCGAAATATAAAGTCAATTGGAGAGCCAACCTGGTTCGTATGAATAACGAAAGAATCCCAGCACTAGCATATAACTATCAACTTTAAGGAAGAAGAGATGTGGGACATCCGAGGAAAGAGTGATTCTAACAATGTGAAGACAGAACAGGCAAGATTGCCTAATCCATGCTAGGAAGATGATGATGATGGTTATTCTCACATCTCTAAGCGCTTTTCTTCTGGTTTTCCAGAAGAAGTAAATGCCATTAATGTCACTAGTTACAATGACTTGGGCTTTTTTTTTTGTAGTTTAAGAATTCGTCAATTATTCAAGTACAGTATATAAATATGGTAGATAACCACGAGAAGAAGAATATCACAAACAGGAATGAGATGCACAAAGAAATTAAACATAGGCTCAATTCTGGAAATGCATGTTATTATGCATTGCAGGGACTCCTGACATCCCAACTCCTTTCAAAAAAAGTTAAACTGAAAATATATAAAACTATTATCCTACCAGTTATATTATATGGATGTGAAACATGGACTCATACTTTAAGGGAGGAAAGGAGATTACGAGTATTTGAGAATAAAGTTCTTAGGCATTTTTTTTCGGATCAAAGGGAGATGAACAGACAGGTGAATGGAGAAGACTACATAACAGTGAACTACATGGGCTTTAATTGGAAGCCAAATATAATATAACAGTAAAGTCTCGTAGACTGCGTTCGGCAGGACATGTGGCACGAATGTGAAATGGATGACACGCATGGAAGCTTCTTGTAGGAAAACCAGAAGGAAAACGCCCAGTTGGTAGAACAAGAATGAGCTAGGAGAATACCATTGACCATGATTTGAGGGGAAGTAGATTATTCAGGGAATGATTGGAAAACACTAGCTCAAGATAGGGAAGTATGGAGAGCTTATGTCCGCGCGGTCATGAACTTACGGGTTCGATAGAGCCAGCGAGTTAGTTAGCAGGGAAATTGTTAATGTTATGTTTGATATGGAAACACGCCTTCGTCAGAGATTTTAGGGAAAGATCGGAAGTTTGGAGACACCAGGTTTTGTAAATATCCTGGGTTGATAGAAAAAAGATGACATGGCAAAAGTTTTCAGCACGTAGAGTAATGTACCGTTTCCTCTGAGGAAGGCGAGGTTTATTTGTGTTGGTACCCATTCCGTCACGCTGTGTTCACATCACTGCAGGACATTGACTCATGGTGGAACCTCTACTGAATTAGTTAAGATAAACCTATGACACAAGTATACAAATCAAATTCACCTGTCTTAAATACGTAACGGTATTTTTAATAGGCCTACTCTAAATTCTTCTTTTTGTCATTACCTTATTTTAGGCTATAACTAAATGCGCTATGGAACCCGGATGTTCATGGACGCGCAGATAAGCTTTCATTCATAATTAATTCACTGACACTATCGAACCAGTATGTTCTTGGCCGTGCTGACGAAAGCTCTCCCATACATCCCTAACTCACTGGCACTATCGAACCCGTAGGTACATGGCGGCGCGGACATTAGCTTTCCATATATCCCCATCCTGAGCCAATATTTTCCAATCATTCCCTGTATAATCTACTTCCCTCAAATGATAGTTAATTATTCTCCCACCTCATTATTGATCTACCAACATACATCCCTATCCTGAGCTAATGTTTTCCAGTCATCCCCTGTATAATCTACTTCCCTCAAATCATGGATAATGTTATTCTCCCGCGTAATTCTTGGTCTACCAACTGGGGTTTTTCCACTGGTTTTCCTACACGAAGCTTCCATGCACCTCTTTCATTCCCCATACGTGTCCATCGCAGTTTACGAGACTTAACTGTTCATAATATCTGGCTTCCTATACGTATCAGAGCTATTATTAACTAGTTTTCTCCATTCACCGGTGTGTTCATCTCTTTTGGTCCATAAAGCTTTCATACATCCTCAGATAATATTTTCCAAACATCCCTTGCATAATTGGGACGGCGTTATGCATCAACCGGCTATGCGCCATTATGTAAGTTTCGTGGAATATACGTTTTAAAGGCGCCCCAACCTCAGAAGTGGGTTATAAGTACGCCAGGAGAGAGAACAGCAGGATTGTCGAAATGACAACCTGGACCATTTGAAAAAAAAATAAAAGTGGCGGTTCGAAGTTTAGAATACCAGCCATAGCGGCTGCGGGAACTGACGTGCTGAACACATGTCATCCGTATACTCGAAAGATCGTCCACCTGTATAAATGTCGTGTGGATTAGAGTCCATCAGCCGGTTAGTTGGCCAAGTACTTTCTAGGCCTGTCGCACCATGGAGAATTTTGAATGCATAAAATTCTTAGTAGGTCTTCATTGATAAGGGACGTACTATATGTTCATGGAAATTAAACGAACAATATTATAGTTTGTTGATCTTTCACGCCTATATTTGAATTACGACGCTAATGCCCTTAGTTGTTAAATAATGTCGGGAACTAAAAACTCCACCTCCTAACTCCCCACAATAAAATAATGGTCTAATAGAAAGTTTTTTTTGCGAAAATAATGATCTATTATTTCAACTTTCTCTGATGCTAATGTTTATAGAGATCCCCCACATCATCAGTGTGACAATAAAAGAGGTTGAAAAAAGGTTGAATACGATGTGTATTTGTTTTTGTTCTGTTACCAACAGTACTAGAAATTAATTATTCTGTTGAAACTGGTCCAGTTCACTGGTCTCTGAGTCAAATAACGAACCAACTGAACGATTCATGCTTCCATACCAACTTCAATTACTTCGAGTTGCTAAACAAACACAAATTTCACCAAAAAAAGTATGTAACTTTCATGACATATTAATATGTATATTTTTTTTTACACAGTAAACACCGGCAAAAATAGATTTAACCGTTTAAAATGTAAAATTTCACGTATATACAGAATGTCAAAAATATAATTACTACAACGACTGCATAAGTTGATTCACCCTTTAATATAGTCTATGCTATTCACTTGTCCCGCGCCGTAGCCGAGTGGTTAAGGCAGGGAGCCTTGGCGCAGAGTTACGGAACTTGCGCTGGTTCGAGTCTCCATGGGGAATAAATTTTCTCATGGTATTTTGGCCAGTATGGGACCGGTACCCACCCAGGATCGTGAGGCATTTGGGTAGCTACAATAAGTAGCGGCTCCAGGTTGAGAAAAAACTAGCTATAACGGCTGGGGGACTCGACATGCTGACCACATGTCACCCCTACACTGGCTGATGATCAACTACCTTTGTGATTGACACATGTGGATGTGAAGCCAGCAACCGGCTAGTAGGCTAAGGACCTTCTAGGCCTGTCGCGCCAGGAGTTTTTATGTCATTCACTTAAGGAGACCCGGAAGGCCAGATGTGATAAAAAATGCATTTTCATTTTTTATCAATTAAAATACTAGAAAGATTCCTCTTTCATATGGTATAATTATCTTGCCTGTATCTTGTTTCTAAGTGTGTTTATTATTTGTTTTAAATATTCCCTGTCCCTTTAAAATGTGGGCGTGAGCCGTCAACTATCTCCCATGGTTAGCATTCATTTTTTCAATATATAAAGAACATTTTCTTCTAAACTATTAAGCTAGAGACCTGACATTTTCAGGGCTTCAATATAGTGCTCAAATACAATTTTTACCATATGATGTTGTGATAGCTCAGTAAGTAAAGAATTTAGGTTGCAAAATACAGTGTAAAAAACTGAAAAAAATATTTGTAAAGAAAAAATTATTTTTGATATAAAACCTTGTGGTAGAAGGCTCTAAATATATGAACCTAATCACTGTAAAAATTTCAACATGATAGGATTAATATTTCAGGAGAAAATGTTCCTTACATTTAACATAAGTATAGGCTGTTCCGGGTCCCCTTAATATAAGTTCACGCCACACGGGCCTTACAGTGGCATGACCTGTCGGGAGAGGGATTTTACTATAGATCACACACATACTTTTTGACCACGTAGGATGTGAAGGGACCTGCGAATGAGGGATCAGGTTAATATCAGGGCCTCCTCCGAGACAACACAACATTAAGTCGAAACACACAATTCACAAACATATTCATACTAAACATAGCGGATATTTAATGATGGTTATGATGATGTCCGATATTCTCTGTTAATCCTCTCCACACCATTCTACTATGTACTCTTTGAATCTTCTGTTCTCTTGGTCTCCTCTGTTTTATCTTGTCCTCTGATTCACAATATAACATCATCTTAGATATTCTGTCATCTGACATCCTCTTTACGTGACCAAACCATTCCAGTCTTCTTTCTTCAACAATTTGAAGAACATCTTTTTGAACATCCATTACTTTTCTGATTTTAGTATTCCTAATTTTGTGTCTTCTTGAATTTCTAAAAACCCTCCTCATCTGATAAGACAAATGTCAAGAACCAAATCCCCCTTCACAAAAAAAAAAAAATCAGCTAGCATCCATTAATATGTAAAAATAAAATACTAATTCAACTGCCGTAGCGTAGTGGTTAAGGCACTGAGCTACAAGCCAGAGGGTCGAGGGTTCAAGTCCCGTTGGGGTCAGGATTTTTAAACTGACCCAAACCCTCTGGCGGCATTATGGCCCTGGGGTCGACTCAGCCTCTAACGTAAATGAGTACCAGACGCTTGTTCTGGGGGTAAAGGCGGCCGTCACGCAGGGCTGACAACCCGGCTGACAAAGTGCCGATTGTCTAGAAAAAGTGGGAGCCCTAACCTCCTACTACCCCAAGGGCCTCCGGGTCTGTTGTGGGATCACTTTACTTTACTTTACTATGAACTATATAATTGAACATTTTTTTTGTCCACTGCATAGATTTGGAACGGCTGGAAGGCGGAATTACGCTACCGCTACACTTCTAGCAATAATTAGAGATTCACTCTTTACAGGATCTTTTAATACAGACAATTTTATTTAAATAATAGCAATTAATGTCCTGAGAATTGTCTCACATGAGGTGATCGAAACGTCGACGAATTATCGAATAAATTGAATATTTGACTGTGATAACGATCTTCTTTATTATTTTTATTATTAGGGTTCTGTTAATTTAAATACTCCCGGAAATACAAAGAAATATTCAGTATTTCTCTTTGGTGTTATAGACTGTTTTGGCGTTCCTCGTTTCGACACACATCAAGCATTCACAATAATTCATACCGCCATTTTATTAGGACTAGATCCAGGCCTCGAGGAGGGGCCAGAAACCTATTTTTGGCCCTATTCTGCCGTTAGTTGACACACAGGCTCGGAATCATGAAGTGAGAGTGTGTCCCCATATTTGTGGTTTGCAGAAATATACTATTTTTACTTGATCTGAAATGAAGTGAAGGGTATATGAAATGAATGAATGATAAACGAAATGGCATGAAATAATGGGAAGGGGAGTGGGGGCTGGAAATTCAGGAAAACAGGAGAACCGCGAGAGAAATCCCGAAAAATCTCGTGGTCAACACCACCAATACTGCTCCGGAATCGCCAGGATAGGAATCTGGGATCACAACAGCCACTCGTTCAACAAAACAACTTTAAGTACCTCACTAATTTTAATTAACCCTTAAATTCGCAATATATTCTGTAGGATACATCAGTATTGTTTTTTGCGCGATAGTGCGTTTTGTCGTACTTACAGCTGTGGCGACCTTGATTGAAAGTTCGACTTCCTACATTTCGGGGTTGCTAACCTAAATAACTATTCTGTAATAAAATAACTATACTGTAATATTACATATTACAAACCACGTGTGGGAAGTAAATCCATTAACCTTTACGTATACTACGTACAATGTATATACAAAAAATATCCAAAAGGTAGTGTTAATATACATTATACGAAACAAATCACTGCATTTTAAATGAATTGAACTTAATTTGAAACAATATGAAACAATAAATACGTACTTGCCGCCATATTATGACTAGATTATTGTCACGGCCTCCTGTAATTTCAATTAATAAACATTGCCCACACTGTTAACGTTAGTCAGTTGTTTATAATGAACACAAATATTTCCAACAATATATTATTATTTTACTATTATTTATTATTTTGAAAACCACCATCGCGCAAAAAATAATGTACAACCCACGTTTGTGAAGTGTTTTACAGAATCTCGGAAATTAAAAACCTCGCTATTGCTCGGCTTTTAAACATTCTCCTCGATTCTGTAAAAACCACATCGCAATCTCGCATCGTAATATACTATTAATTTGTTAACAAAACAGATGAAAGCTAACGATAAGAAATTACTGAAATGGGTGTGGAATTACACAGCATGCACATAGGCCTACGTAATAGTAACAGTTAACACGATTTCGTTTACAGTGCGGTCCGCCACATTTAAATAAATGATACGAGAAATTATTGTTTTGCCAAATTAAGTACAACTTCAGTTCATCTATATAACTTTTCAGTAGGTGAAATTGTGAGGCACTGCAATTGTTTTTAATTATATTTTTGCTTATGGTGGCCTTTTGCTTTGCATCAGCGCCACCAAGTGTGTGAAAAGATCCGATCTTTTCTTCGATGTAAAAAAGAGTCTGGTGGTGACCGCATTTCAATATTTTACACACGCTTTGTGTTGGATATTCTATTCTGCTTTACATTATGAGTACGGTGTAAGTTTAATAAAAACATCTCGAACCTTTCAGAAAGCAGTGAAGGGGATTCCCATGTTGAACTCCATATCGGCTGGTCGCAATCACCTCATTATAATAATCTGGGATAACAGAATCACCACTCACTTCTTGTAATAGTATATTACAATACAAGGATCGAATACATTTTTTACGCGATAGTGCGTTTGTCTTATTTACAGCAATGGCCACCATGATTGAAAGTTCAACTTCCTACATTTCGGGGTTGCCAACCTAAATAACTATACTGTAATATTACATATTACAAACCACGTGCGGGAAGTAAAACCTCTGTCATTTATGTATACTGCGTAGGCCTACATGTGATCCTATTATACAAAAATATATTCAAAAGGTAGTGTTAGTATTATACGAAACAAATCACTGCATTTTAAATAAACTGAACTTTATTTGAAATAATATAAAACAATATAAATACGTCCTTGCCACTATTTTATGACTGAGTGGTGTCACGTCCTGCTGTAGTCTCAACTAATAACACTTACCCACACTGATAACGTTAGTTGTTTATAATGAACCAAATATTCCCAACAAAATATGTTTATTTTACTATTATTTATTTTTTGAAAACACCATCACGCAAAAATAATGTACAACCCACGTTTATGAAGTGTTTTACAAAATCTCGGAATTAAAAACCTCGCTATCGCTCTGTTTTAAACATTTCCTCGCTTCTGTAAAAAACCACTTCTCAACCTCGCATCGTAATATACTATTACGTATGAACTGTAATATATATGTCCGAATCTCTAGATGAAGTAATAATTTTAAAAGGCAAATTAAATTCAGAAAATGGAAATGGGTTAGTCATGTGTTAAGGAGAGAGAATGATAACGTCACAAAAATTGCATTTGTTTGGAATTCCCAAGGATTGAGAAGGCAAAGAGCAAGACCTAGGGCAACATGGAGGTAATACCATCAGGAATGAAGCTGAACAGGCAGGTTGTGTTGGAATGAAATTAAGGCATTGGTAAACAACAGAGTGCTTTGGCGAGCCCTATACTTCCCAGCTGAGTGACCAGGATCACTACTACTACGTAAAAGGCAGAATGAGTTACACAAAAGAAATTAATCATAGACTCGATTATGAAAAATGCATGCTGTTATGCATTATATGGATTCTTGTCATCCCAACTGCTTTGAGATAAGTTAAACTGCAAATATAGCATTATCAAGAACAAATCCGTTTTAAGCCATTGGCCTGTGGCGGTAAACGTAAAGAAAATGGTCTTGATCTTTTCACCGATGTCTTGGTCTTCCTTGGTCCCTATGTCCAGTTGGAGTATATTGGAATTTCAATTTGGAAGTCTTTTTCATTCGTTTCTTCTCAGTTGATTTTTTCATTCTTGTTGGTTTCTTTCTATATCTTCATTTAAACTTGGTACTCCAAATTTTTCTCTGCTCCTTTGTCCCAGTGTTCCTTTGGTGATCACTCTAGTAACTGAAAATATAGCATCATCTCCCTTGCAGGAATTACACAATCTTGCCTGTTCCGTCTTCACACTGTTAGAACCCTCTCTTCCTCAGACGTCCCACATCTCTTCTTCCTTCAGGTTGATAGTTTATACGATAGTACTGAGATTCTTCGTTATTCATACGATCCAGGTGGGCTCTCCAATTGTCTTTTCACTCCTCTATTTTCTCATTTAGGTTGTATATATATAATTCGTCTCTTATATCTTCGTTTCTTATCAGATATATTTTTGTGCAGCCTTTTACCCTACGAATGAACGTCATTTCAGCCGATTCAATCTTGCTTCTATCTCCTAAATATTAAAAACTCACTACCGAACATTAAAACCGAAAATGTATAAAACTGTTAATTTCAGAGAAGATTATAAATATTTCAGAATAAAGTTTTTAGGAAAACGTTTGGGGCAAAGAGAGTTGAGAAGATTTATATACATGATCTTTATGGGAAACCAGATGTAATAAGATTAGTTAAGTCTCGTAGACTGCGATGGCAGGACATGTAGCACGAAGTGGGAATGAAAGAGGGACATGGAAGCTTCTTATAGGAATAACTTCTTCCATGTGTTTCTTGGTCTTTCTCTTCTTCTACTACCTTAGGGATTGCAATACAAATATATTATTTTCACTGCTTTATCTTCCTATCCTATCCAATTCCTATTTCCTTATTAAGAGAAGAATGAATATAGATTGCTTGTTAGCAGTTTGGAGTGGATTCCAAATGGGAGAAAAAATGAGACCTGACAAGACATGAATAAATGGCATTTGTATTTGATGAAGGACAGGGGACTGCAGGATTGCGACTGGAAGGCTAGAGATGATTTTAGGAAGAGAATGAAAACTTGTAACTGAGCACAGAAAGTTGTGTAAACATTTAAAACCAGTCGAATAAATAATATTTCTGTTATAATTTATTATCATCAAATTAGGCGAATATGATATTGGTGGACTTATAATTTATTTTTAATTCATTATTTTCTATAATTCTAAATTTGAAAATCTATCTGGCCGTCTTATTCTTATTAAACATCAATTGACAAATCTTAAAGTTTACTACATTCATATTTCATTTGTTTCGCATATGAAGTCATGTGCGGTATTCGATTGTATATTGTTAACTTATCAATAGTGCGATTGCAATTTGTTCTTCCTACGATAACATTTTTACGTACTTACAAATGCCTGCGCAATAACATTCATGAAACGAATATGCCAGGCATGCGAACATTTCGAATATAGAATAATAGGCCTACAATTTTTGTAATTAATTGATGTCATATACATTTTTCTATATTCGTCTGGTATGTGTATATTGTACATAGTTTTGTTTTTTGTGTCTGGATATTGAATATAACATCAAATGTTGTCTGTGTCCTGCGCATTGAGTATTTTTATTCTTCTGATATTGCCATTATTTGCATTACGATTGTATATTTAATTTATAATTCTTTTTAGTGCACTAAAATCTCATGATTTATAAATGACATCAACTTCACATGGAATTTTAACAAAGTCGTTAATAAAATAGGAGATAGCTTTAGAGTAGTTTTTGGTTAAGGCAATACGCTATATATAATCTGGAAGGTCGCTGGTTTGATTTCCGATGTGATCAGGTCTTCAAAACTAGCCTAAACAAATTAAGGGCATTTTGAAGAATTGGCTGAATTCAAATACCTAGAACAATAATTACAAATAGGAATGAGGTGCACAAATAAACTAAACATAGGCTCAATTCTGGAAATGCGTGCTATTTTGCATTACAGGGACTCTTGTAATCCCACTCCGTTAAAAAACGTTAAGAGTGAAATTGATATAAACTGTTATTCTAGCAGTTATATTATATGGTTGCGAAATATGGACTCTTACTTTAAGGGAGGAGAGGAGATTACGAGTATTTGAGAATTAATTCATGTTATATGGTCTCATATGTTCTTTTATACGAGAAATACTTCAAAATACGCTACCATGAACTTTAATACGATCATGTTTTAATTCAAATTTTAAAGTTTTACACGTTTATAACAAAGAAAAAAACTATATCTTTTAGAAATAATAAATTGAACATGAGCAATAGGCTGTTTAAATTTCGAACAGGATTTAAATCTATTGCCTCTTTCAAATTTATAATAAGAGTTTTTTACGCTGTTTTTGTTTAGTTGCTTAGTTACACTTTTTACGTACTTGAGTGATATATATATATATATATATATATATATATATATACATTATTTTTCAAATGCCCCAGGTTGTCTTTCGACATTCCTGGTTTCTCTCCTGGCATGGCGTACTTGTAACCACTCCTGAGGTTGGGGCGCCTGGAAGGCGTTGCCCCGATATGATGGGTGATGATGATGATAACGGTGCGCCAGGAGAGTCCCTAATCCTAAGCTTAACCTAAGATGAATATGAATGATGATGAATGCGATGACCATATGATTTCGGGGACCGTTTGGGCCATATGATTTCGGGGGACCGTTTGGGCCTTAAAGTTTTTCCTGACATTTGTCTTACAGGTGAGGAAAAACCCCGATAAAAACCTCACCCAGAAAAACTGTCCTGACCTGGGATCGAACCCGGGGCCCGCTGCGTGAATATTAACATTCATTTATATTTGTAGTATTCGTCTGAAGAAGGTACAAAGTAGGCTACTAAAACAGCTCTAACGAATTTGTATTAAAATAAATATGAAATCGTATACAACTTGTAACAGTTTTATTTATTTAATCACTAAAAATAATGGATTTTCGTCAAGTAAACACCAACCCAATTGATTATTTATTTATTTTACATTTTCAAAGTGATCCTATGTCTAATTTACTTCTTCGCCTCATTCCTGTTTGTAATTACTAAGGAAAAGAGGTAAAGAAACTAATTTTACGAAAAGACTAGTGAATCTGCAGTTAACATGGCCGCCACTGGGCAATACAGTGTTTCTTTTGAACTTGGATGCTCGTGTCAGACATTCGACGCAATGAAGTCCAAACCACAATCACATGGTTTGTCCGGAACTTTCATTTACACGCGCCGTAAAAGAAACATTCCGTCTTGTCTCCAGTTTCAAATGACCGTCCTCTGGCCACACAACACTCTGCCTTCATATTTCCTTTTTTCCCTCTTGTTTATTTACTTCGGATGCTACGAACAAAGCAAGGTAGCCGGCGGATACAAGATAGAGTAAACATTGCCCAGCGATCGTCTCCCTTGGTAAACATTGTTCTTAGAAACGCCAAAACATTATTGTCTACAGAGGCATTTAATAACTACGGAATTTTCCTGTGTTTTGAGTAAATCCTGTTTATTTTGCAGTGTAATTGTTTTCTAACCTATATCTATATAAGTTACTAGCTAATATCCGTTGTCCGCTGTTAATCCTAAATAAGTTAAACATGTTTTTTGTTTTAAGTAAAAGGAAAAATAATTATAAATGTATATCGTAATTATCTAAATTATTTTTTCCGCGATAGTGCATTCTGTCGTACTTACAGCAATGGTTATCATGATTAAATATTCAACTTCTTACAATCTCGTGGTTGCCAATCTAAATAACTAACTGAAATATTACATATTACAAACCTCGTGCGGGAAGTAAAACCACTGCCCTTTATGTATACTACGTACAATGTATATACAAAAATATATCCAAAAGGTAGTGTTAATGTACATTATACGAAACAAATGTGGCATTTTAAATGAACTGAACTTTATTTGAAACAATATAAAACAATAAATACGTACTTGCCGCCATACTATGACTAGATTATTGTCACGGCCTCCTGTAATTTAAATTAATAAACATTGCCCACACTGTTAACGTTAGTCAGTTGTTTATAATGAACGCAAATATTTCCAACAAAGATGTTATTATTTTACTATTATTTATTATTTTGAAAACACCATCGCGCAAAAAAGTAATGTGCAACGAACGTTTGTGAAGTGTTTTACAGAATCTCGGAATTAAAACTTGCTCGCTTTTTAAACATTTCCTCACTTCTGTAAAAACTGCTTCCCAACCTCGCATCATAATATACTATTTTTCATTGTCAACGTTACTGTATTATAAACTTGTATATATGAAAGAGAATAGTTAATAAAATGAATAAAAGTGGAAAGGAAGGCAGTTAACAGATGTAATTTTAACGATTTGTGTTTTTTGTTACAGGTAAGTTTTGACTTTGACCTACTCTACAGCGGTGAGTTTAATAAATTTAAACTACTTTTCATTGGTTATTTCTATTTTACTCATGCCCCAAATGGGAGTCAATGACCAGTCATATTTCAATGATTTTGTTATTTACAACCAATCAAAGTCATTTCTCACCTCGATTTTATCAATTTAATTTATCACTTTAAAGTCAAGTTCGTCCTTTTTAACATTCTGAATAGGCCAGAGCATTATTTTGCAGTGACTGATATGGCTACCAGATTGTAGTATATATATATATATTATTATATATATATATATATATACATAGAGCACTATTGTTATAGATAGTGCTTGCGGGATATAATATAAACAATATTGTATTATAAACAGTTTGATGTGTTTTATTTTTTCTCCACTAACGTGCATTCTCATAATATTGCGATCCTTTGGCAATAAATAATATGATCTGGTTGCAGTGATGAACAAATTAAGCATAACAATCGTTTCTCATTTGTTTTCAAACATCGCCGTTTACATTAAATATATAAAGATTTTAAAATAAATATATTAAATAAGGATTGTTAGTTAGTAAACAGCTTAATTTTATTCGTTAATAGTCCTAACAAATGCCACACTTGATTTCCATTCTCTAGATAAATTCACTCCTCACTTCGTGAGTCGTGAATTTATCGATGATTTAGAAATCACTCGTGACATTACTTATGGATAAACACTTGAGTCATCGGTAGCTACTGATGACGCTGATGTCTAAAGCATTGCAAAACCACAACATTTATAGTAGCGCATTTCCTTCTGCTGATGACGGAAGCCTGTTTCCGAAAGGCCTACAGTTTTTAAACGTTAAATTAATATTTACTTGTGAGTCAGATGTGCTGTGATACTTTAGTAAAATGACGATCTTTTTAACAAACTTAATACATTTAATTATGCACGGGCTCAATTAAGAGAATATTTAAAATACAAGAAAGGAAACAAAACTAAAAATTTATAAAGAAATGGCAGTCCCCTTAGGGGTAGTGAGTTTGGGTTTTGACTAAAAGAGAAGAGAAGATCATAGAAGCAGTTGAAATGAGATTTCTGAGAAGTGTTGCTGGCTGCAAACTTATAGATAAAAGAAGAAATGAATATATTAAAAATGAGCTAAACTTGTAGGTATGACATATTAAATTATATTTGATGGAGTATAAATACAGTCAAGATGACTAAATTATTAATATATAACACAATTGTGAAGAGTATTTTATTATATGGTGCGGAAAAATGGACGTTGAAGCAAAAATACAGAAATAAATTATTAGTCACAGAAATTATATTGTACAAGAGACTGAAGAAATCCAACTAAGATGGTTTGGGCATATAATGAGAAGAAGCGACACAGAAACAAACAAAGAAGTATTGAAATGGATGCCTTCTGGAAAAGGTAGACCAAAGCCAACTTGGATAAAGGGAATTACAAGACAACATGAAGAGGAGATATATGACAGAAGCAGACTCACAAGATCGGGAAGTGTGGAAGAAAAAAAATTGTATATTTTCGTAAGGATACCTGTGTAAATAACAGAAAAATCCTGAATTAAAAAATAAATAAAATAAAACAATCTAGTAAAAACCGGGAAGAACATGTCCAAACAATGAAAGGTGAAAGCATACCAAAAATTATATTTAATTACAAATCGAAAGGAGACAGTAGACCGAAAAGAGATGGATTCAACTTTTGAATGAGAATTTTTGCCACATGGGATTAATCCGTGAATGCTGATGCATATGATAATGATGATGACAATGAGTAAGGTGTGCACCGTGAAGAGGTTGGGCAACCCAGGACTGTAATACTTCATCATCATCAACTTCACGGTTTAGTATTTGCCTGTTCCGATCTCACATCTGTTCAGCCCAGCGCTCTCTTGGTCTTCCTATCGATCTTCGTCTTCCAGGATTATACATCAGTTCCATCTTTGGTATCCTATTCTCTGTCATTCTTTCCTAATCAGTGAGGAATAGAGTGGATTTAGACTTGGTAGATCATGTAATGACTGTAATACTTACAGTGTTAAAAAAATCCGTATGTGTCGTAAGAATAATGCTTGTTTTCGTGTTAAAAAAAGAATCCCCTGAAAACTAGCAATTGTTTACTTATCTTATTCCCTGTGAACAGAGAATTTATTTTTATGGCATCCACTTTGGCAAATTAAGCTGCGAGGTATAATTCTGAGTTGGGCTTAATTATAGCAGCAATACCTGGGCTGGATGTTTGATTGGTGTAAGAATAGGAAACAATGTCCTGGAGTGGTTTGGTCTGTGGTTGATCGATGTGACATTCGAGTGGGAGAGAATTCTACTCACGAGGCTGTACCAATTGGTAAACGTGACGAAACTCGACTCCAACACAATGAACAGCAGGTACCACTGTGCATGGGTGTGGTCCCTCATTCAATTACAACTTCTATTCCACATTTACATGATTTTACTCTTCATTTTTTTTTAAATTATAAAACGTCATAAACTCCATTGAAATTCTAAATTTTCTATAAATTTCAATGTTTATTATGCACGGGATAGAAAAATAGTTTAAAAATCTGTATAACTTTCCTATATGTACTATATGAAAATAGGGTCAGTACTCACAGTCCTTATCAAGTAATAATAATAATAATAATAATAATAATAATAATAATAATAATAATAATATAATAATAATAATAATAATATATATATTTTTATTATTGCTGTTTATTTTTTATGTACAGATTTTTAATGTTTACACATCTTTCTGGTGCCTAAAGTTTTATTTTTCTTCTCCACTCGTTTCTATCTATCGACTCCATGTCCTGCAGTCCTTGTGCTCATTCCTGTTCTTATCTCTTGCATCCACGAGTTTCGAGGTCTTCCTTTCCTTCTTCTTCCAGGTGGATACCATTCCTGGGAAACCTTTCTTCTTGCATTCGTCGTATGTGCCCATTCCAATTTAATTGCTTAATCTTATATAATCTACTATCTAATATTCATTTTTTTCTCGTATGACAGTATTTCTTATTTTTCTAATTTTGAACATCTTGATACTCTCCTCAAGGAATCCATTTCCATCGACATAAGTTTTTTGTTGAATTCCCAAACTTCAGCTCCATATGTGACAGTAGGCTTCTAACTAATGAATTATATATTTGTAACTATTTTTTCTGGTTATAAGCCTATGTCTGTTCCATAAGACTCCGTTCATCATTGCTGTTATTGTTCTACCTTTATTTTTCCTGTTCTTAATATCACTTTCTTGTTTATCCTCTTTATCTACTTTTAATCCCAGATACTCAAATTCTTCATATCCTCTAATATACCCCTTTTGATCTTCTAACAATTAAATCTTCGGTTTCGGCCCCACATCCCATATAAAATGTTTTTTTTTCTAAATTTATTTTCAGACCCCAGTTATCGTATTCGTCCAATAATTTTCTGAACATAAACTCCATGTCTTCATACTCTTGAGCAATTATTATCAGGTCATCCGGAAATAACATTGTATATGTTGTATTTGTTGAACATTTTTAGCTCCAGTTTGACAGTGCTTTATGTATAAATATCTAAATAATATGGTTGATATGCTACAACCTTGATGAAGGCCTTTTGTTACTTCAATTTCATAATAATAATATACCCACATTACTAGATCTTTAAAAAATGAAGACATCTTAGAAGAATTAAACATGGGACCTTAACAAAACAAAATTTCTGATTATAAGTTAAGATGGATGCAACATGTTCATCGAATGGAAGATCAGAGGATACCAAAGCAAATGCTAAGCTATCAATCTGCTGGTCTTTCAGCAGGACGTCTACTCAAAATGGTGAGGCCGAAACAGGTCAACAAATGGCCAAAATTCGTGAATGGACTATGATGAAGGAGCAGATGATGATGATGATGATGATGATGATAATAATAAATACTCCAAGGCCCTTGAGTTACCAGCCGGCTGCTGGTCTCCCATCGTCATGTGTTAATCACAGAAGTAGATGATCATCCAGCCAGTGTAAGAGTGACATGTGGTCACCATATCGGGTCCCCCAGCCGTTATATCTGGTTTTCTCAACCCGATTGTATAAGTCATATTTACCACAAAAATTCACATTTAACATAACTCCTTAGCTCAATTGGTTAAGGCAATATGCTTCAATCTAAAGAACGGGGTTCGAATCCTAATGGCCTAAGCCCTGTAGGAGCAACGTGGCACTGAACCAACTCACTTATATTGTGTGCGTAATGTAGGGCTGAAAACTCTCTGATACCTTGTGCCGATTGTATAGAAATGTAGCAGCTTTAATTTTACTCCTACTACCACAAATGCCACCTAACGCCTTCGATTTTGCTGCTATTACTTCCACTCCTTATTTAGGCCTAAGAAACTCACTGGTACTATCAAACCCTTAGGTTCATGGCCGTGCGGACATAAACTCTCCGCACATCCCTATCCTGAGCCAATGTTTTCCAATCATTCCCTGTATAGTCCAACTATCTCATATCATGGTTAATGTGCTTCCACCTCATTCTTGTTCTACCAACTGGGCGTTTTCCCTCTGGTTTTCCTACAAGAAGCGTCCATGCACATATTTCATTCCCCATTCGAGTGACATGTCCTGTCCATCGCAGTCTATGAGACTTAAGTTAACTGTTTTTATTATATCTGACTTCTATTATGTCCATGTAGTTCAAATGTTATTCAGTTTTCTCCATTCGCCTATCTGATTATCTCTCTTTGGTCCAAAAAAAATCGTAAAAACCTTATTCTCAAATACTCGTAATTTCCTTTCCCCCTTAAAGTAGGAATCCATGTTTCATATCCACATAAATGGTAGTATAACAGTTTTACAAATTTCAGTTTAACGTTTTTGAAAGCAGTTGGAACGACAATAATCCCTGTAATGCATAATAGCATGCATTTCCAGAATTGACCCTATGTTTAATTTCTTTGTGCATCTGATTCCTATTTGTGATTATTGTTCCTAGGTATTTGAATTCAGCCACTTCTTCAAAATTTTCTTCATTTGTCATTAGCTGCACTTTTCCATTATATGATGTAGGCTATTTCTATGTTGTGAACAAATATTTAGTTCTATTAATATTTACTTCCAGTCCCAATTTATTAGTTGTATATAAACCTACTCTAGAAAATAGGGAAACCTATTAAATCATAACTTGTATGTAAAAAACATTGGTAACCCTGGAAGCATAAAACATTTGAATGCAGCTCTACATCGAATTCTCATATTTTTATGATTTTGAACCAAGTTTTAAAAAAGTTAAAAGTCACGAAATGTGTGTAATAAAGTCTTATCGTCTGACACAACCAAACAAATGAAAAATAAATAAGGGCCAGCAAAAGGTGAATTAATTCAAAGGAAATCCCCCAAGTAAAAGTTTCGCGTTTAATCTAATCTCTTATTTGAAGAGTTGAACGAAAAAAGCAAAAAGAAGGAAAGAAAAGAAATAGGAAGTTGATTTTATCCCTGAGCCTGAAAGCAAGTTTTTTTACCTTTTGTTGAATAGAGCTAAATCATCGCCATTTGTAAATCATGAAGCACGTTTATAAATAATTAGTATAACTTATGACTTGCACCTGCAGAGTCCTCTTCCATCTTTTAAAAACAATTTTTTCAACATCTCCAAACTGAATCGTGACAAACACAATATCCAAGGATAATTCACTAAAGTGGACGAATCAAGTCATCTTGATTATTATTGTTGTAAATATTGACCTAAGATGTTAAGTGACGACTTCCATGACCATCCTGTTGACATATGGACACATCTATAAACTGATTTCAGGGTCAACAAGACTTCAGTTGATGCGGAAGAAACTCGAGGTCTTGCCTTCTGAGATTTGCTGTCGAGGACAAGTTTTCCATATGGCATCTGTATGATTAACTAAATGAATAGAGCGTTCTTCATACACATTCCAGCAAGTGTATAATTATATGTATGAATAACAAGGAAAAGTTGTAATGTCCTTGTTTAACCTTCAATGCCAATTACTAGTTCAGTAGTTGCAGCAGGCCTATTTCTTGGTCACTCATGTTCGTGAATTCATATTACATGAAATTAGGGGATGTCCGGAGACTAGGGTTCTTCAAAAGATATAACTAACTAAAACTCATTGACTCTATCGAACCGTAGGATCATAACCGCGCGGATATAAGTTCTTCAAATATCCCTATCCTAAGCTAACATTTTCCAATCATCCTCTGCATAATGTACTTCCCTTAAATCATGGATAATGCAATTCTCCCACCTCATTCTTGATCTATCATCTGGGCGCTTTCCATCTAGTTTTCATATAAGAAGCTTTTATGCACCTCTTTCATTCCCCATTCGTGCCACATGTCCTGCCCATTGCAGTCTACGAGACTTACCTCTTAATATTATATCTGGCTTCGTATATACATATCATGTAGCTCACTATTGTGTAGTTTTTTTTTCTCATTCTCCTGTCTGTTCATCTCTCTTTGGCCCAAACACTTTCTTAAGAACTTTATTCTCGAATACTCGTAATCTTCTTTCCTCACTTAAAGTAAGAGCACATGTATCATAACCACTGAGAGAATAACAGTTTAATGTATTTTCAGTTTAACATTTTTTGAAAGGAGATGTTACGACAGGATGGGAAATAATTTGAAAAACGAAACCGTAGTGCATAATAGCATGCATTTCCAGAATTGAATCTATGTTTATGAAAACATATTATAATAATAATAATAATAATAATAATAATAATAATATAATAATATACGTTATGGTATTAGGCCTTAGACCTGTTTCCACATCAAGAGACCGTATTCCTCCATCTAGCTATGGGGTGCCCAATACTTCTTCCTTTGGGATGGTAGGTAGTGAGTCTATTAGGTGTCATTCTGTGTTATTGGAGCCAGTTAGCTCTTGAGTTTTGAATTTCTTCCACATCACTCTAGGTGTTTAATTCGGCTTTTATTTGTTCAGTATATTTCTTATCCAACAATGTGTAGCCTGCTACTGAACATAAACATTTCATTTCAGCTACTTTTTATATGAGGTAACGATCAAGCCTAAGTTAGAGTAAATATACATTTTGATTTTTTTAATGATTCTAACGTCCGCCAGCCCCTGATTTCCAAGCCACTTATTTAAAAAATCCCGCAATTATTGAGAGTTTCCATTTTATAATCTGTAGAATTTCTACTTGCTCATAAATGAACTTTATTTAGGGCTATTAAAAATGTAAGTACTTGTAGTGAATATATTTATATGTTTCCTTGAATGGTTCAACCAAGTTATGTGTTGATAATACAGTGTATATTATCCGCTATGAGATACCTTGTTTAAACAGAACATTATAGTGTGATTGTTAATTCAATTAACATTACAGTTAATTTTTTAAGCAGGGGGAAAATAATTGGGACAATTTGTAAGAAAATGAAATAAAGGTTATATGAATAATTTAGCATCGTATTTGTACAGACGACCCTGTTCGTGCGTAACATATTGCGTGCCGCTTCGTCACGAGACCTGTAATCATATAGCATGTAATAACGTTACAGTAAGTAATGTCGAAATTAGTAAAATAATTTATTGTATCGTATGTATCGATGTATGTATGTATGTATGTATATATACCCCATACGTCCCGTGTATGGGGACAAGGGTGCTCACTAGCGAGAGTTTCTTAATCAAGCTAATTTAGTAACGCTTATTTACCTACAGATGTCGACGAGTGGCACGTGGTTAGCACATCGCCTAAATGAGACATCTAGTAGGCAACGCCCAAAAATAAATAGTAAGTTCCCAAATTCTGACATATATGTGTACAGTTAATTTTAGTACATACTTTATGTCGGCTGCATTGGATCACGTATTTGTTATTACATAGAATACTCATTAAAATCAATATGGCTTCCACGTCTTCATGCTATGTATGTAGTTAAATATCAGAGAAAAATATATTGAAATAATCATTAGAAAAAATATGTAAAAAATCATTGTAAATGGTGGGAAATAATTGAGAAATGAAACCGTAAAATAAAATTTGACAATAGTTTATGAAGGAATTAAAAAAGTTGCGTCACAAGTTGTAAAGTTTAGCCGATTCTTTGATATTGACACATCTTTCGGCGTGGGATATAGATCCTATGTTTTCAATGTTTTCCGAATTTCACGCAAGAAATTTGCCATGGATCGAAACAGTAGTAATGTAATGGCGCTATATCTGGGGTATGTGCTGAATGTGGTAGCAATTCGATTTCTCCCAATTCCTGAATCTTTGTCATAGTTGGGCTCCGGTCAGGTTTGAACCCACGACCCTCAAAATTTCACTAACTCATTTCACTTGATAAGAATAAGATCCACATCCACTTGTAACAAACTTCCAGTGAATCACACCTTCAAAATGTCACCACACACACACACACACATTACATTAAAAACCGACTTTACCTATGGTTTTTTTACAGTGTGTTCCTCATTTATGTTACTCGATATAATATGATAGATCCCAGATGGAAAGGTGCGTTTGGAAACATTGAAAGAGTTTGTTGAAACCACTGCCCCATTTATTTTTAGCTTCCAGAAACCAAGTCGTGGAGAAATTTTTATGATATTTAAAGCAGTGACACTCCAGCATCCCCTCAACAATAATTCTCAATTTTATGTCACAGCCACTAACAAGGCAGTCCTTTCTCATTCTCTGTCTCACTCCTGCTACGTCAGCGACAAAGGACCCAGATTTTCAAGCCTCCAATTTTTGCGGTCATTTTTTTACTTTATGAAGATAGATATTCTTTGTCTCAACTTCTAACTTAAATAATTTATGATATATTTTCTAACTTTAAAAGTTAATCTTTTGTTGAATTCTTCTTTGGGAACCCCCGCACTGTGTACTTCTGTAGGCCTACACTTTCACTAATTGCTTGTTTTCCCCCCAACGTTATCGCTACAACTTCGGTGAAGAACGAAGAACTTAAATCGAATTTGCTGTTATATTACGTAAGCATATTAGTCATTAATCATGTGAAGTGAAAATTATAGGGAAAGCAGAAACACTTAGGGATATGTAATAAAGTAATATATAAATTGTGCTGTTGGGGGCTGCGGTGGTGTAATGGCTTTACTCCAGAGCGTCGCGGATTTAAACCCGAGCAGGGTCGATGAATTTTTAGAATGGCAAAATCCAGGAAATAAGTCCTCCAGGAGGGACTTCCAAGTCGTAGGTCCCGAGTCTGAAAGAACCCAAAAACTTCAAGCTGAAATTAGTGTATGTTAGAAAATAAGTGACCTTCCCCATTCAAGTAATACTTTTATAGTGTTTTTTTCTTTTCCTAAGGAAGGAAAGATATCGCCACTATTTTCAAACTGCACAACCTCCCCCTTCTGCGGCGGTGTTGTGATAGGACGTTTGCAGCCTTCTTTAGAATAAAAGAAAATTGTAGCTACCTATTAGATGTTTCATTTGGGCGATGTGCTGACCACATATAACTCTCCGATGTCTGGTGAGAAATAAGCGTTACTAAATTAGCTTGGTTAATGAACTTCCGCTTGAGAGCATCCATGTTCCCATGTGGAACATAAGGATATAGACCATATCATCTCATTGTTATGCAGTATTCTCCATTCACCTGTCTGTTCGTCCAAAATTTTTCCTAAGATCTTTATTTTAAAATATCGGTACTCTTAATCTTTCCTCCAAGTGTTTTTTATATGAAATAGATAGAAATAATTATATAATTAAATTTATATTAATATAATCCATTTAAATTGTGTATATCCTTATTATATAATAATTTATATATTATTAGAAATGTGTATGACATATATATTATATTATAAATATTATATTTCAATAAGTTAATTACATAGTTAAATTATTTATAATATACAACACATTTATCGATCTTACTTTGTAGACATCAAGCTGACTGTCATATGCAATAAAACCTCTATAAAGAGAGCGCCGACGGTTCAAAGAAAAATGGTCTTTATAAGGGGTGGTCTCTTAAAAAGGGTTAATAAAAATATCGAAATGTGGAAATAAATAGTCATTTATCTATAAATTTAAATAGTTATTTAGGGTCAGTTTCACCGTGAGAGTTAACTGTATTACGCCAGTTTTCCCCATGCATAATGCATAGCTTAAACTGGCGTAATACAGTTACCTCTCTTGGTGAAACTGGCCCTTAGTGGACTAATTACAAAAGCAGAGGTTTAGTAAAGAGGTGCTCAACTCAGAACATGGCCGAAGGCAGTGCAGCGAGTTACTAAACCTAATTTTGTAACGTGTTGTCTACATATTTTATCTACGTTCAGAGTATTTTAGTACATGTTCTGTATATTAGTATATTTAATGAAATGTATTTATTGCGGAAACGATATGTTTAGAGAAGGAGTAATGGGGACTTTGTTGAAAAATAAATAAATAAACGATCGATCAACAAACATTGTTGCTATAGTCTGCAATTTTTGGTGCTAGTTTCATATCAACACTTTTAAAATTAATACTATTACACACACACACACACACACACACACATATATATATATATATATATATATATATATATATATATATATAAATAGATATTTAGTAACTAGTTTTAAATGTGAAGTTAAAGTAAAAAAGCGGCGAAAGTGATTTTCACGGTTCTTCATGAAACATTTTAAAAGCAGTCCAAGTTGCAACTATTAATATACTTCCAGAAAAGTCTATAGGAAAGTCTTTTATGTTGTTTATACGAAGCCAACATTAAGGTATATTTTACGTTTTGTTGAACCTGTATTTTATATTTTGATAGCGTGTTTTGTTAGAATAATACGAACTATTTACTTCACTCATTATTATAGTAGTAGATAAAATAAATCGTATAGACACTCTAAGTTGTCATTTAATATACTGTACAGTATATTATAGTATTTAAAAATACTGTAGTAATTAAAAATTATAGTAATCCAGTCGTTTTACATAGTATCTAATTTTTTTAGCAAAATAGGCCTCTATGATCGTTGCATTTTAATTCCACATTTCTTTCTCAAAATTTCATCCTTTGATTTCAGCAGGCATACAACTAGAGAGACAAGATATTTCTTCATATTATATTATTTTTAGATCATGCAGGGACCGGATGGCGTGTGGCACGTAAAAGTACCTAAATGGTGAGAGGTTAAACTGTGTTAACGGAATGGAATATTATGCAGGTAAAGATAGAGAACATTTCAGGATATGTATGTATGGAGAGCCACGAACTTCCGAGTTTTATGTTGCCGGTTTGTCAGTTAGGCTCCTGCCTTAGACGTCTTTGATTTCATCGAGACTCTGCGCAGTTTCGATAGTCTTTTGAATTAACGAATAAAGGTATTTTAATTGAATAATGCAATGTTTCAGAGGGATGCTGAATGCATGGAAGTAGCCTTGCAGCATAGTTGTTACAAAAAGCACGGGAAGTTGATGTCTGTTACGTTGGCAGCCAGTGGAATTGTGTTACCCTTGGCTGTCAAGTTAAGCTTCACAAGAAAATGAGGTTAAACAAGTTTGGATATTCAGTGTTCATCACATATTACGTAATAGCAATCTGCAAATCCTTCAGTGCCAACTCAATGACAGGAAAATGCCATTGTTATTTAATGTTGTTATATATCGTTAGAATCAGATAAATAAATCAGTTCCGCGATTATACAGGATGTCACATGACTTTACCGACTTTTAAGAAAAATAGATCATGCAGAAAGAACCATTTGTGTTAAGGAATTATATCCAAAAACATTGTTTATGATTTCCATACATTGGTTGAAGTTGCTTGCTACTAAGTTTCGTATATTGAATAAAAGCAATTATACAAAAAATAAATGTTATAGTAGCCCTACCATGGCAATTCCTATATAACTTTATGGATGTGAAAGTTGTGTACCTACACGAAGGACAATTGGTAGAGTACAAAGTTGCGAGATGATGAGATGTTTGAGGAAACAAAAAGTGATGTACAAGAGAAGACAGAATCAGAATCGAAGAAATAAGAAAAGAATTAGAAGTGGAAGCTATAAACTCAAGAATGCATAGATACAGAACAAGATGGTTTGAACATGTTGGAAGGATGTAAGATACCAGACTGCCAAAAACAGCTTATCAATATGGTCCTAAAGGAAAGAAAGACGTAGGGGGACCGAGAAGGAGACACTGTGAAGGCGGAACAATAAGTGAGCCTAATACATGAAGTGGAGAAAAAGAAGATGTTATTAAAATGTATGTTTTGATAGTTTGCAATGTGTGTTCAAACAGTCCGTCCCATGCTTCATTAGTAACGTCGCAGCAACGACCGTCTAACTCTGTACAGCATAGACCTGCATATCTATTGGAATTTTTTGGTACCAGCGTTTGTTCGCTTTGACCTGTTCATTGTATTTTTTGTGTTTTCTTTAAGTTTGTTATTTGTTTTTGGAATTTAGAAACTTCTCCTAATATAACTTCGCTGTTCTCTTATTTGTTTTTTAATTCTATGGGCTTTCTGCTATTGTGTCAGGATGTGGGGACTTCTATGGTTCTGTACGTTGTGCAGTAGAACAATGGATTTGTGTGCGCGTGTCAATTTGTGTTTTGACCTCTTTGCTGTTGTGATGATGGTTTCTCTAATGTATCTAAGATCGAGTTCAGCACGATTGTTTAATGTAGTGAAATGCGTCATTCATTCGCCCAATCAAGAGATTTTTAGTGGCAACTCAGGAGTTATACAATCTTTTGACAAGTCCCAAGAAAAAAAAAAAACTTGGACTTGGTTAAGTGACGTAGTGCACACCTTGATCAATGCGAAGAATTCATAAACGATGTGTTTTGGAGCACACGTCCATCAACAAAACATGATTCTCTACGTGTGACATCGTTCTAAGACATTTGTCGATCAGGTCGTCTTACATCCTGTACATTTTATCACTTGAACAGCCTCCTTGGCTAATGATCAGCGTTTCTGACTACAGATCATGATGTTCCGGGTTCGATTCCCGTTCAGACCATAGGGATTTTTCCTTAAAGAGAATTATTCCTGTAATTCCCATGGTCTGGACTTTAGGATAAGTTCGGGTTAACGATTATCCTGGCCCTTCATTATCATTTATCATCTATCATATAATCAGGGTAACGTAACTCCGCCTTCCAGGAGGCCCAACGTAAGAAATGGATTACAATTTCGTCAATGTCAGAGGAAAAAGCCAGAAATGACATAAAGGACAATCTGATGGCATTGGACTTAGATATAGAAGATCAGTTGATAACCTTAAAGTAGATGGTGCATCTTGAAAAATATTGAAACTTCACGGGATCCATAAGTTAAATTCATCATAATCATAGTTGAGCCGTATTGGCCGCGCTGGTCTAGTGGTTATGTTCCTTCCCTCTAGTCCCAAGGGTCTCGAGTTCATATCCAGTCGGGGTCAGTGTATTTATAAAATGAAAAAATCCAAGGAACAAGTCCTTCGTGACAGACTTTTGAGCCGTGGATCCCTAGTCTGAAGACTTTCAGGCTCGTAAATGACCAGCAAGCCTGAAAAACAGGCCGTTGATGAAAATTTAACCTTCTTTCGTCCCTGTCTGTAATACCTTAGTTGCCTCCTAGATGTCACTTGTAGCGACATGCTGACCATATATTACTCACGGCATACTTATATAAGGAAATAAGCGTAACTAAATCCGATTGGTCAAGAAATTCCAAAAGGGCAGCCCAAGGCCTGACTTGGGCTGTAAGTGCCTTAGAAGTAAGCAGATGAATGTAAATTTGTAAAAATAAAAAAAAAGTATATTTATTTCGTAAGAACAACCTGAAAAGCTACATTTATTCGGAAATCTCGACGATTGTCACACAGCGTCATTAAATAAAATACACTACCTTGAAATGATAGTTGTTTCGCCGATAAAAAATACTGTTATTTCCGTATAATAATTATTTTGGAAGCAGTTGTGAACTTGAAATCGGCTCAGGTCACTTTCCATATATAGTCACCGGAACCTCTATTTGACCCAATTACCACAGTGGCAGTCTGACATTCACTTGTTTCAACTTCTAGTTTTTGCTATTAACATGGAGCTTCGCAATATGGAAACAGGAATTAATTTTCAACATTTTCAAGCGTTCGTATTAGTAACTGAATACTAAGAAATTCTAACAATTCTAAATCATTTTCAAATTTTTTACTACCTCTAAAACTATAATTAATTTCTCCTAACAGAAATCATCATTAGCTCGGGCTAGGATTTTATGTAATAAAAGATAAGATTGCAATGCACTTGGTATATATTATTCAACTGTTTGTGTGCGAAGCCAAGATAAAAGACAGTCAGAAGTCTAACTTCTCACTATACTATGTTTCAGAATTAACTTCTAGTAAATGAAAATCCTAGCACTATTAATAACCATCGGAAATATTTAACTCGATCACTGCCAATATGGATATCGGATGTTCCACATACATCCCTCTTCTGAGTTAATGTTTACCGATAATTCCCTATATAATTTAGCTCTAAAACAATCTCATTGTTGTGCAAGTACATACACATACTCTAGAAATTAATGTGATTATAACTCTGTCATTAACATTTGTCTAAAAAGTATTAAACTGAAAATATATAACATATAAAAAATAAAGTAAAGTGATCCACGACAGGCCTCAAGAGGCCCTTGGGGTAGGAGGAGGTTAAGGCTCCCAATTTTTTTTGGACAATCGGCACTTGATGTCAGCCGGATTGTCAGCCCTGCGTGATGACCGCCTTTACCCCCAGAAGAAGCGTCTGGTAGTCATTTCCATTAGAGGCTGAGTCGACCCGGGCCATGGTGCCGCCAGAGGGTTGGGTCAGTTTAAAAATCCTGACCCCCACCGGGACTCGAATCCTCGATCTTCCTGCTTGCAGCGCAGTGCTTTAACCACTACGCTATTGCGTGCCAAGATAATTATATGTATCATCTTGGTTTCATACAAGTTTTTGTGCCTCTCCTTCATTCCTTTTTGCCACATGTCCTGCCTTCGCATTCTCAGTAACTGACTCACTTCAGCAAAATCAAAGGGAGTTCGGTTGGTTTCAGCTAAACAAGAAGTAAATCACACTAAAGATAGAGGTAAAGTTAAAAAAATAAATCATAGATAATCCTGAAATACATTAAATATTATCAAATTATAACTACCTACTAAAAAATAAAAGATAATAAAATTAATGCTAATCTTACCTCATAGCATCGAACCCGTAGGCTCATGACCGCTCTCCATACATCCCTAACCTGAGATAACTTTTTCCAATCATCGCCTGAATAAACTACTTCCTTAAAATAATGGTTAGTGTTATTATCCAAGCTCATTCTTGGCCTGTCTATTGGGTGCTGTTGATCTGGTTTCCTATAAGGAGTTTCCATGCTCCCCTAGTGTTATTATCCAAGCTCATTCTTGGCCTGTCTATTGGGTGCTGTTGATCTGGTTTCCTATAAGGAGTTTCCATGCTCCCCTAGTGTTATTATCCAAGCTCATTCTTGGCCTGTCTATTGGGTGCTGTTGATCTGGTTTCCTATAAGGAGTTTCCATGCTCCCCTAGTGTTATTATCCAAGCTCATTCTTGGCCTGTCTATTGGGTGCTGTTGATCTGGTTTCCTATAAGGAGTTTCCATGCTCCCCTAGTGTTATTATCCAAGCTCATTCTTGGCCTGTCTATTGGGTGCTGTTGATCTGGTTTCCTATAAGGAGTTTCCATGCTCCCCTAGTGTTATTATCCAAGCTCATTCTTGGCCTGTCTATTGGGTGCTGTTGATCTGGTTTCCTATAAGGAGTTTCCATGCTCCCCTAGTGTTATTATCCAAGCTCATTCTTGGCCTGTCTATTGGGTGCTGTTGATCTGGTTTCCTATAAGGAGTTTCCATGCTCCCCTAGTGTTATTATCCAAGCTCATTCTTGGCCTGTCTATTGGGTGCTGTTGATCTGGTTTCCTATAAGGAGTTTCCATGCTCCCCTAGTGTTATTATCCAAGCTCATTCTTGGCCTGTCTATTGGGTGCTGTTGATCTGGTTTCCTATAAGGAGTTTCCATGCTCCCCTAGTGTTATTATCCAAGCTCATTCTTGGCCTGTCTATTGGTTGCTGTTGATCTGGTTTCCTATAAGGAGTTTCCATGCTCCCCTCTAATTTCCTATTCATGGAAATGGCCTGTAGTGTGATCGGAAGCGCAGAACCTCCTCCTTTGCAGAGAAGTCTGCCACTTCCAGGTTGGTTTAGAGTCTAATTAATGCCCTCTTCATGATGTTAGAATTACTTACTTACTCACTGGCACTATCGAACCCGTAAGTTCATGGCCGCGCGGGCATAAGCTCTCCATATATCCCTATCCTGAGCTAATGCTTTCCAATCATTTCCTGTATAATCTACTTCCCTCAAATCATAATTAATGTTATTCTCCCACCTGATTCTTGGTCTACCAACTGGACGTTTTCCCTCTGGCTTTCCTACAAGAATCTTCCATGCAAGTCTTTCATTCCCCATGCGTGCAACATGTCCTGCCCATCGCAGTCTACGAGACTTAACTGTTCTTATTATATCTGGCTTCCTACAAAGACCATGTAATTCATTGTTATGTAGTCTTCTCCATTCACCTGTCTGTTCATCTCTCTTTGGTCCAAAATTTTCCTAAGTACAAGTCGAAGAAATACTATCGTTGCTGTCGGATCCCATTTTCAAGCTTCAGATGGAGTCTCCCAGCCAAATGATAGTCCGCGATTCCTTGCAAGTCCTGCCCATCGCAGTCTACGAGACTTAACTATTCTTATTAATTATTATATCTGATTTCCCTTAAAAATCACGTAGCTAACACTTATGTAATTTTCTCCATCCCCGGTATGTTCATCTCTTTTTGGTCCAAACTTTTTGCTAGCAACTTTATTCTAAAATACTCATAATATTTTCTTCTCCCATAAAGTAAGAGTCCATGTTTAGGTAGAAATAACAAAAAAAAAAAAAAAAATCGGCTGATAGCCACTCTTCATTCCACTCGTAGATAACTGAGGAAAATGCTTTTCGAACAAGTACAGTGTATTGCGAAGAAGAGAGTACATTCATCCTAAAAGTACCGCTACATTCTTCCCCATTAAAAACCTGTCCCTAGAGTTCTCCAAGTTTTGCCTTCGATGAGTTGTGACACTACCATTAGCAACTTGGATGGAGGAAAGTCGGTTAAAATTTTGCTCAGGTGCTGTTTTTTTCAAGCTTAAGGTTCTTTTACGAGCCTGAAAATCTCGAGACCCACGCCTTAAATTCTTCCATGGATATTAAAATATAGATTATGTATTAATACTAGCCGATCCGGCTGACATTGTCCTGCCCGAACGTTCAATTGTCGTGTCGTGGCAGGATGAAAAAATATAAATTACTTTTTTACCATAAAATTCACTAATTAAGACGTATTAAATAAGTTTGTAAGAAAACTCCTCACTGCCATCTGTTAAGCATGCATAACGACGTCGCATGGAATATGTTGATAATGCAGATGACTATACACCTGACATAAACATTTCTATAACCGTTCGCAGCGCCACCTACCGAGACCAATTGTCAATCTAAAACCATCCAGGGATCCGCTCAAACATATACAAAACATTTAATCAAAATCGGTCCAATCCTTTAGGCAATTTTTAATTTCGGATATCAAGTACACCTCCACTTCAAATTGTCGGATTTCGCTCATTTTTTGGACAATACCTACCTCTGTTTATTTTAATAGAATATACTGAGTTTCGCTGTGATACATTGAAAAATGTGACCGCTAGAACAATTTTTCAATTTTCACTTCAAGTGAACTCCTACACCTAATGGTTTTAGAGGGTCCAGTTTTGAATCTAAATCATCGCGGAACTCAGACACTCACACACACAATTTCATCAAAATCTGTCCAGTCGTCTAGGAGGAGTAGAGTGACAAACACGTGTACAGAAGAATTATCATCATCATCACTCCAGGGATTAGGCAATTGCCCGTTCCGACTTCATAATGCATCAGCCCAAACGTCTTATAGGTCTTCCAACATCACGTCTTCCACTTGCTTGACAATTTCTTGCTAACAATGGATATCTCTCCTTACTCATTCCATCCATATGATCAATCCATTTCTGTCTGTAATTCGTAACCTTATCCAATAAAGGCTGTAATTTCAATTCTTCTCTTATATCCTCATTTCTTATTCTATCAAGTCTTGTACATCCTTTTACTTGTCTTAGGAACCTCATCTCCGCCGTCTGTATTTTATCCTTCTGTTTTTTCATTGGAGCCCAAGTTTCACATCCATACAATATTGTGGGAACAGCCATAAGATTATACATTTTTATCTTGGTTTCTTTTCTAATTTTATTTGTGAATGTTCTCTGTATTGTTCCACACACCGTCTGAAATTTATTTATTTTGGAGTCGATATCTCTTTCCACATTGTAGCCAACATCACAGCCCAAATATTTGAAACTAGACACCTGTTCTATACTTTGATTTTCTAAAATAATTTTGGATCTCACTGGATCTCTTCCTCTAAAAGCCATGGTCTTCGTTTTCCTTACAGAAATCTTTAGATCATATAATTTACATATTTCATTTAATGCATGCGTAGATTTCTGTAAGTCGTCTTCATTTTTCTGTATTATGATTACATCGTCAGCAAATAGAAGATTATTTATGCACACTTTATTATCTATTATTATTCCTGGATTCACTAAAACTTTCCATGTATTTAAAATATCGTCTATATATATATATATATATATTGAACAAAGTGGGTAATAAACTACATCCTTGTCGTAATCCAGTATTTGTTTTGATTATATATGTTATATATATTTTGATTATGTATGTTAAAATATGAAGTCACGTTTGATTGTGAATTAGAATGTAGTTTGTGAACAGAACGTTCCCAAGTTTGAGGAAGTAGTGTTGTGGGTGTCAAGATATGAAGTTTTGGATTGAATGGAGGGTTATAAAGAGCACGCGAACTGGTAGGCGAGATATAATACATACAAGAGTAATATTGCACAGTCTGGGAATCTTGACGCCGCCGTCTTCAAATGGAATACTTGATGCTTTACGTTTACTTTCACCACAAGCCTTGCACTTTCATAAAAATACCACGTTATTGACACCTACTATTACCCGTTCACCGTTATACAACTGTTTGTCTCATTAAACAATTTGCATCTATTTGTAAAATATCTCTTATATTTATTTGCTGTTATATTGAATAATTTGGATTTTATTAACACAAGAGTTGGTAACTACAAAGGGGTTATTACAGGGGTGCACAATGTTACCGACATTATGTAAAATATACATAGATATTGTATTACAGGGATGGTCCAAAAAATGTAAACCAATGGGATTAAAATTAAATGAGAACATACATTACATAACTTATTATTCGCAGATGATCAAGTGGTAGTCACTTCAGGATGTGAAGATGCAAACTATATGGGTAGGAAACTAGAGGAAGAATACTCAAGATGGGGTTTAACAATTAAATACAATAAAACAGAATATATGACAGATCTTCCTGAGGAATTAGAAATAAATGGAACAAATATTAAAACAGTGGAATATTTTGAGTATTTGGGATCAACAATTTAAAAAGATGGATCATCTGAATTAGATACCGAAAAAATAATAATAGAGACAAAGAAAGTTATTGGCATATTAAATTCTATTTTATGGAGTAGGAATATAATCAAGAGGATTAAATTATTAATATATAACACAATTGTGAAGAGTATTTTATTACATGGCGCGGAAACATAGACGTTGAAACAAAAACACAAAAATAAATAATTAGTCACAGAAATGGACTTTTAAAGAAGATCGGCAAGAATATCAAAATTAGACAAAATAAAAAAAATAATACAATAAGAGAAGTTATGAATGTAGAAAAGGATATTGTACAAGATATTGAAGAAATCCAACTAAGATGGTATGGGCATATAATGAGAAGAAGGGACACAGAAACAAACAAAGAAGTATTGAAATTGATACCCCCTGAAAAGGGAATCATGGTAGACCAAAGCCAACGTGGATAATGGAAATTCAAGACAACACGAAGCAGAGAAATATGACAGAAGCAGACACGCAAGACCGGGAAGTGTGCAAGAAAAAATTGTAATTTTGGTTGAGGATACCTGTGTATATAACAGAAACAATCCTGAAATAAAAAATATAAATATCTATGAGTTTACATAATTAATATTATTTACTAGGTTTTAAATGTGTACAATACCTTTGTTTGCCCAAATTAAGTTTTGATTTAGTCCCCTGTCCTTCATCAAATTAATAATTCCCTCTATTGTTGTCTCCTTAGGTCTCCCTCTTCTTTTCTCCCCATTTGGAGTCCACTCCACACTCCTAACTGAAAATCTACCTTCATTCGTCTTCTTCACTTTCCAACCATTGTAATTGTTTATTTCCCACAAATTGTAAAGTTTATTTGTTAAAGATTAGTTTTTTCTTCGGATAATCCTGTTTCTGATCCTGTCTAATTTAGAGCATCGTGCAGATGCTTCGGAGAATTAAATCAGGAAATTAGGATAGAAAGGAAAGGATTTCAGGCCATATCAAACATAATTAGAAATGAAAATAGGGAAATTATTGAAGATTCCAGGAGTACATTAATAGATGTAAAAACCACTTTAATAAGCTATTAAATGTGCGTGCAGAACAGAATATTGAAGAAGATGATTTTCGGACAGCAAAAAAAAATATATATATATATTAGTCACAGAAAAAAGTGCATTGGAGATTGAACTGGCGATAGAAAAATCAAAAACGTTTAAAGCATCAGGTTCAGATGAGATTCCAGCAGGAGTTATGAAATCAATAGGAGAAACTTTGATGGACAACATACGTCTTATGATTTACGTCTTGGTATGATTTTGGAAAAGGAGATTCTTCCACATGAATGGAAATAATCGATTATCGTAGCAATCTATAAGAAGGGAGATAAAACTGATTGCAACAACTACAGGGACATCTCATTCTTCCAACTTCGTACAAAATTCAAACAAATACATTAGTATCCAGACTTTTTCCATATATTGAAGAATAATAGGTGATCATCAATGTGGATTTAGATCAGATTTTACGAGTGAAAAGGTCAAATGTTAAAAAAAATTTTTGCATTACGTGCTTGGAATAATATCAAATATAAATTGTTTTTGGATTAAGTTTATAATTAGTTTGTCTCGATTTTTCTAATGAATCTTACATATATGTTGTTAGCGTATTAATTATTTCATTGCTAATAATATGTTTCAACAAGTGAACTGCAATTTTTTCTGTCCTCAAGGATACTTAATTATTGCTTACAGTAATCGCTACTTCCCATAACGAAGGCATAACATATTAAAAATGAGAAATCCTTACGATCTAATTTTGGCGATTTAGAAAGATAGGACATGTGCCAATTTAATGGAAACCATAATTAATGCTGTTAAACTGGTAGACGTGTTGTAGCCGATCAAGGACAAGTCCGCCCTCTTGTTAAATACCATTCAGTCATATTGTAATAGGAGCAATAACAAGGTTAGCCACAAGGAATATTGTTTTCTTAACCATAATTTTTTAACTACTTACATGCGGGAAATATTAAACGTTTCGTGTGTCCTTCCACACTCTGTATCTGATTCACTTAATAGCGTGACAAGTTTTCGGGATCAATTTGATCACGATCATTAAAAATATACATCAGTTTATACGGGGTGTTTCAAAATAAGTATTACAGACTTCTAGGGGTTGTAGAGGGGACTTAGGGTCGGTTTCACCAACAGAGGTAACTGTATTACGCCAGTTTAAGCTATGCATTATACACGGGGAAACTGACGTGAAACTGTTGGTGAAATTGACCCTTAGTAGAAAAAGTTTTGGTATGGAATCCATGTCCGGATATGTACCATTTTGACGTAAAACAAGTTTGAAGATCGAAACACAATGGGCTGATATCGTGTGTCTTGTCTTTCAGATTAAATATAATAGATTTTGGATGAAGTAGACAAGAGCCGTAGCCGAGTGGTTAAGGCAAGCTACCTTGGCGCAGAGCTACCGGACTTGGCTGGTTCGAGTCCCCATGGGGAAGAAATGTTCTCATAGAATTTCGGCCAGTATGGGACCAGTGCTCACCCAGAATCGCGCGGCATTTGGGTAGCTAGAATAAGTAGCGACTCCAGGTGAGAAGACCAGGTAACTGCTGGTGGACCCAGCATGCTGATCACATCACCCCTACACTGGCTTATGATCTGTGATTAACACATATGGACGTGACGCCAGCAGCCGGCTGGTAGGCCAAGGGCATTCAAGACATATCGCGCTTAGAGTTGAGACATCAAATAAAATTATTTATCTTAATAAAACCATAGGAGTAATAAATTCAGTAATGAAGCCTTCGCTGGTCCAGAGAGATATCAGAGTATGGTTATAATAAAACCTTAGCAAGATCTGCACTTTGCTACGGCAGTGAGGCATGAACTTTGAGGAAAGGAGAAAAGAGCAGGATAACTTCTAGAGAAATGAGATACATAGCAGGGTACACCAAGTGGGATTACAAACACAATGATGGTGTCTTCAAGGAACTAAGTATAGAACCAGTCATTAAATACATACAAGAACACCAGAAACAACTGGATGAATCATTTGCGACGAATGTGTTCAAATGTAATTCCCAAAACCATGCTTCGTTATTGTTCAACAGGGAAGAGATCTGTCGTCGTAAAAGAACTTAAGGCTGGAAAAAAGGGGGGGGGGCTCTAAGCAAAATATATAGATCTTCATCATCCAGTTAATACCTTATTTGGCGCCTACTAGATGTCTCATTGTATCGGTATGTTAACCATATGCCATCCATGATATCTGCAAACATTCAAGGAAGCTATGGATATAAAATTCATTAGCGAGATCGTAACAGGCCTCTAGGCCTAAGACTTCTATGGATGAGGAGGAAGACTTCACATTTGATGCGGGAGGAGTGTTCAGAATTTGACGTTTGAGGAAGTTACAAAATCAGCGGAGTATATACAAAATCTTTCATTCAGAGTTGAGGATATTTCTGGACCCATTCATTCATTGAATTATTAAGTGGGATGTGAGGATGAATGCTGTAATGGCGTTTCCATTCGAACTTTGAACCTCCTACTCAGAAAACAAAAAGTTGACTTGTTGCGCAAACAAGTCAAAGTAACGTGGATTGGAGATATTTATACTCTGTTCCGGGTAATAAAGGGGACCTTGAATACAAATAATGATTTAAACCAATTCAGCGCATTTGGATGTAATCCAATTGCCATATAGTGGGACATGTTCCATAAAATGATGCTTAGTTTGGAAACTAACAATTGATCCTGTATGTTTATGTATCGATAGATTGTCTGGACTGTTTCCACGTCACATTTTTTAGACAAGTTAAACAGAGTTGTTGCCATTTACAGATATAATGTGTTTTACTTTCAAGGAAATAATGAAGGTGAAAAACAAATGAAGACTTTATGAATAAAACAATAAGACAACACAAGTGCATTCTACATATCCAATATGACAAATAATGTATGGAAGGATATGCATGCTAGCTCACTGGCACTATCGAACCCGTAGGTTCATGTCCGCACATACATAGACTCTCCAAACATTCCTATTCTGAGCTAATGTTTTCAAATCTTCTCCTGCATAATATACTTTCATCAAATCATGGTTAATCATGGTTAATATTATTCTCCCTTCTCATTCCTGACCTGCCTACTACGCATTTTCTTAGAATGATTGTCCATGTCCCTCTTTCATCCCCCATTCGTGCCATATATTCAGCCCATCTCAGTCTAAGATACCTAATTCCTCTTAATACATCTAAAAGTAAAGTAAAGTAAAATGATCCCACTGCAGGCCTCAGGAGGCCCTTGGGGTGGTAGGAGGTTAAGGCTTCCACTTTTTCTGGACAATCAGCACTTTATGTCAGCCGGGTTGTCAGCAATGCGCGATGACCGCCTTTACCCCAGAACAAGCGTCTGGTACTCATTTCCGTTAGAGGTTTGTAGCGTAGTGCCTTGACCACTACGCTACGGCGTGCTCTTCTGGTTTCCCATAAACATCATGTAGCTCACTAAAACTAGATAAAACTTTTATTTATTTATTTTTTTGAGTAAGTTGGATATTTTTAAGTTGTATGTTTCACATATTTTACTCAATTTGCAAATTGCCCATTGTAAGGCATCCACTTTCTCAGATATCATAACCTGATCGTCTGAAAAAAGTTAAGTATCTAATGAAATATCGTTAATTTTAAAATGTTTGGTTAAAGAATTTGTCATCTCTATATGTCATCGTCAATATATGCTTCTTCTTCTTCTGCTTCTTCTCATTAGTAATAATTTCTAGGATTTTCATCCTGTTTATTTTCAAAATCACTCCTCGGAGGAAGACGTATTGAATGTGCATTCACTGTCTATCCATCTATTGGCTGGTCCTCCTCTTAGTCTTCCTTGGCTGGTCAATATATGCGTTATATTAAAAAGTGATGACAAAAGTAGGCATCCCTTGGACGTATGTTGGCCAATTCTTGGTGTCATTCGTTTCATATCGTTTATGACATATTGCTATTATTTTTAGGTCTATCCATGTAATCTATTGTCATTTAAACATATTTGACCTAACAAACTGCAGCAGCCTATTCTCTCATTGTATTAACGAGTTAGTTCCTAAATATTCTTCTTCTTCTTCGGCCTTCCCCCACTTATAGGTTTGCCGTCTTCAGTTTCCATTTATCTCTATCATTCCAATCTCCCTCTTCCAAATTCCTATCCTCCATTATTGTTCTGGTCCCGCGCCGTGCTTGAGCGGTTAAGGTAGGAAGCCTTGGCGCAGAGCTACGGGACTTGCACTGGTTCGAGTCTCCATGAGGGAAGAAATTTTCTCATGGTATTTCGGCCAGTATGGGACCGGTGCCCACCCAGCATCGTGAGGCAATTGGGTAGCTACAATAAGTAGCGGCTCCAGGTTGAGGAACCAGCTATAACGGCTGGGGGACTCGACATGCTAACCATATGTCACCCCTACACTGGCTGTTGATCATCTGCCTCTGTGATTGACACATGTGGATGTGAAGGGCCAGTAGCCGGCTGGTAAAAGAGCAACCGCTGAAAAGTGGAAAGACCCTCAATCAATCATTATTGTTCTGACGTAGGTTTTCCATTTCAATCTTGGTCTGCCACGTTTATTTCTTCCAGGGGGTGACCATTGGTATATATTTTTTGGCCATCTTTCATTTTCCATTCTTTGTACATGGCCATACCATACCAATATTCTAATATTTAAAAAAACCATTAGATTATTGTGTAATGTGATTAACTGATCTCGGATATAATCTTACAGTAAGTATACATATAATGAGTTACGCAAGTTAGACTTGCTAAATGTTGTTTTCTGAAAAGAAAATTCCTTTTGGTTAAATAACATAGACCTGTTTTTCGTATTTTTTAACGCCCTGATTCAGAGAGATGTTCATTTGTTAATTATCAGGAAATTAATGAGCCTCGATGTGTGTGATGCGCGTAAGGAACTTTAATTACAGAAGAATACACCGCTCCTGTTACCGCAGCTTGTATTTATTCTCTAATTATAAATTTACCATAGGTGACGTCATGTAAAAAATAGCTGAATATTATTCAGCATTCTTCAGAGGAACTACTTCTAAATCTATATATGTAAATGGAATATTTATTTTAAAGAGATGGCCTTTGGAATATTTTAAGAATATTTTTGTTCTTAATATTATCATCATTATGATCAAACAGAGAAGTAAATTCTTAAATGAAGTGAATTTAGAAAAAATAGTAAACTTAAATACCTACGAACGATAATTGCGAGCATTGCAACTATTTGAGGATAAAATTGTTCGGAGAATGTAGGACCACAGAGAAACGAACAAACAGGTGAATTAGAATACTGATTAACACAGAGTTAATAAAAACAGTTATGTCTCATAAACTGCAATAGCAAAAAACTCGCCGCTTTACATAGGCCTTTTTTCAGCCTGACCTTTTTTTAGAGAAGTTTGAATTACAAAAGTGTCTGTAATGCATAATAGCTGCATTTTCATAACTGAGCCTATGTTTAATTTCATTGTGAATCTCAATCCTAGTTGTAATTATTGTTCCTAGGTATTTAAATTCAGCCACTTCTTCAGACCTTCCCTCATTAGTCATTAACTGCCATTTGAACTATATAATGTATTTCTATGTGTGACCATAAATGCTGTATAAATTCTTAATTCTATATTATGTGACAAACAAACAAATAAAAAAAAGAAACAAAAATCAAATTTATAGGCCAAAATCAATTGTCAGAAGCAGTTATATATGGTTCACAAACTTGGCAACTTAAGAATGTTTTCAAAAATAAGCTTTTGGCTACGGACGTGAATTTCATCAGAGATAGAATATCAAATAATACAATAAGATAAAGAATAGGAATTAAAAATATTATCAAATATATCTGTCCCGCGCCGTAGCCGAGCGGTTAAGGTAGGAAGCCTTGGCGCAGAGCTACGGGAATTGCGCTGGTTCGAGTCTCCATGGGGGAAGAAATTTTCTCATGGTATTTCGGCCAGTATGGACTGGTGCCCACCCAGCATCGTGAGGCAATTGGGTAGCTACAATAAGTAGCGGCTCCAGGTTGAGGAACCAGCTATAACGGCTGGGGGACTCAATATGCTAACCACATGTCACCCCTACACTGGCTGTTGATCATCTACCTCTGTGATTGACACATGTGGATGTGAAGGGCCAGCAGCCGGCTGGTAAAAGGGCAACCACTGAAAAGTGGAAAGACCCTCAATCGGATCAAAGATATCTCAACAAAAAACTCATATAGTATGGACATCTAATGAAAATGGATGAAGAGAGGTTACCAAGGTTGGCTTATGAATGGATTCCATCAACACGATGGAAAAAAGGAAGACCACGGACAACATGGATGAAGGGTATCTGGAGAGCAGGCATTTAAGAGAAGTTCAATGGATAGACCGAGCGGATTGGTTCACAGCAATTCGTGCCATATGTAATTAATTTGTTTTTGTTTGTTATGTGAATGCATCGTATTGGATAAAAAAAAATGTGAGCATATACAGGGTAATTGTTAATTCATGTTATAAACTTCTAGGGGTTATAGAGGGGACTTAGTAGATAAAGTTTCGATGTAAATAAGTTTGAAGATCGAAACACAATGGGTTGGTATCGTGTGTCTCGTGTTTCAGAATAAGTATTACAGACTTTTAGGGGTTGTACTACAACTGTGGTTCCACGTGGCGACCCTGTTGTTCGTTGCACAAAGTATACCTGCGACGCATGTTTTCATACACACGCCCCACAAGACCTGGTGTATTTAAGTTTCTGCTGCCGCCAGAATTCGTGCAAGAAAATCTTCCTCCGAATCGATAGATGTAGTAAAATCCCTAGAAGTCTATAATACTTATTCTGAAACACAAGACACACGATATCAGCCAAATGTTTTGACCTTCAAACTTATTTATATCGAAGTGGTATGTTTCCGAACATGGGTTCCTTATCAAAACTTTATCTACAAAGTCCCCTCTACAACCCCCAGAAGTTTGTAATAGGAATTATGAATCACTATGTATTTAGTTTTATTGGTGTTTACGTACAAAAATAACAATATATAAAGTTATGGCAAATCCCACAATATTGTGTGAATGTGAAACTTGGGCTCCACGAAAAAAAGGAAAATATAAAATACAGACGGCGGAGATGAGGTTTCTCAGACAAGTTAAAGGATGTACAAAACTTGATAGAATAAGAAATGAAGATATAAGTAAATAATTAAAAGTGCAGCCTTTGGTGGATAAAGACACGAATTATAGACAGAAGTGGATTGATTACACGAATGGAATGAGTAGGGAGAGATATCCATCGTTAGCAAGGAATTATCAAGCAAGAGGAAGACGTGATGTCGAAAGACCTAGAAAACGTTGGGGCTGATGCATTATGAAGTCGGAACGGGCAATTGCCTAATCCTTTGGAGTGATGGTGATGATAATGATGGTGGTGTTTACTTCTTGTCCCAATTTTTTATATGGGAATTTTATGATTTCTATCAATCCCAGCTGAAGTAGAACACGTGCTGTGGAAGAAGCGTGATGTATTATATTTCAATAATACGCATGCCCGAGGGGGCAGATGAGCATTGCATTTGTGATGTAACGCTACATACGTAACCTCGGAACGTTGATGGGAGTGAAAATGTCAAGTTACGAGTACGTGCTGCCCTCCTCTTCGCCCGCAAACCACTTGTCGGTCAGGAGGGTTTCAGGAGTGCTGCTTTTGTTTTCTGCATCGTGCAGGACCACTCTGTCTTATCTCAAGGTACATAAGGGGGAACCTTTATAATCAACAGTGTTGCCAATACAATCGTTTTACTACTAGGACTCATATTTTTTTCTTCTGCTGGAATACATAGCAGGCAGTGAGAAATTTTACTACTCGTATTTATACTCTATTGCGTTACAGGCCTAGAAGCAATTCTACGAAACGGCTGTTGTCCTCACATCCACATAGAGGTGGACGATCACACAGCATATATAGGGATGAAATGTGGACAGCACGTCGGGTCTCCCCAGCGGTTATAAATTATTTTCTAAACCAGAAGCATATTTTGTAAACAAGGATAACAGCTCAAGTTGGGCCTCTCCTGCTCACAGGAAATATCTCCATTTCTGTGTACCATGGTCGGCCGGCCACCAGTTGCAAATGCCAAGCTTCTTCACATCCTCAAAAACTCCATATAACCATCTAACCATCGATCTTCCAGCTGAGCTCTTGCCACCACACTTTGTTTGCATCACCCTCTTATGTATCTCGTTTGTATCCATTCTTTATACGTGTCCGGCCCATCTCAGTTTACTTGTTTTTATTGAAGCTACAACATCTGGCGATTTATAATGATGGTATAGTTCCTAGTTATATCTAATTCTCCAACCATTTGCATCCTGAATTGGATCATAAAAAAACGGTTCCATCGTGTATATGAATATTTGCAGAAACGCTGGGACAAATCCATTGCATCCGAAAACATTACTTTGACAATTTAAGACGTCCCAAATGGGAGTCAATGACCAATCATGTTTCAATGAATCTTGTTTTACAACCAATGACCAGTCGTGTTTCACCTCACTCTTATCGAATTCTCTTTATCAGCTCCTGATTTTGTGATAAAGAAAGCTCCTCCTTTTTAATATTCTGAACAGGTCAGAGAATTATTTTGTAGTGGCTGACTCTCCGACAGATACATTGAATATAGCAAATAATGACAAGATTTCTTGATTCCACCGAGTTGTTTACTAAAGAAATTAACTAATAACATATAATGTTGGTTATAAATTATAATATACAGTTTGATGTGTTTAATTATTCTCCACTATGGTTTACTCATACAATATTGCGATCCTATTTGGCAATAAATAATATGATCAAGTTGCAGTGAATAAGATAATCTCACATTTCTGATTTGTTTTCAAACATAGCCGTTGACGTTAATTGTATAAACATTTTAAAATACCGGTAACTATATTTAAATAATTATTTTTGAGTAAACAGCTTAATTTTATTCGTTAAATAGTCCTAACAAATGCCACTCTTGATTTCTAAATCCTCTAGATAAATTCACTCATCGCTTGTGACTCGTGAATTATCAATGATTTTGAAATCATTCATGACATTACTCAAGAGAAGGACCATTGAAATTCTTAGCATCGGTAAAAGTGTGTTGTGAAAAAAAAAATATTGATCAATCTTTATTGAACAGCTCTCGTACATGAGAAAATATCTGCTTGAAACTGTAAAAGCCTAATATTTAAGTAGTTGCACGTTGTTAGGGGGTCATTTCATAGGGTTAATTGACCCCAAACTGGTAACTTGACCGTATGTACCTATTGGCTGTATTCCAGTCAATGTTGCCATACATTGGCGACATCTGCTGCACACCCTAATTCAGTTACTTATCTGAAACCCTCACTCCAGATCTGTTCACCCAACTAAGAGTAACGCAGGCAAATTTCTCTGCAAGTCCAATTTGTAGTCTAATTTTTCTCATTTTTGAGTTCTTTCATTTAGCATGTCCATACCACGCTTGCTGTAGTAAAATTAACAACGGTTTCATTTTAATTAGATTATTTGGTCCACATTACTTTTAATTCTTCGGGGGCTAACAATATTTTTGATAGGACAATAAATTCTACTCAAAATTTTATGAGAGAATACTAAAAACTATTGTTTGTTGTACAATTTCAGTAGCCGTTACTCCCTCGAATCAGTACATAATTATAACAGCTAAGTATACATATACTACTATGGGCAGGACAAGTGGTACGAATGGAAGGCGAAAGAGAGGCATGAAAAGCCAGAGGAAAAGCGCCCAGTTAGGTGAACATAGAATGAAATGCGAAAAAGTTAAATAAAATGAAAGAGAAGGTCATATAGCCTTAACTTCACCAGGCTACAGGCTAAATGTAAGTTAATATATAAAAATGAATCTTTGTTTGTTTGTTCGTACTTTATGCGCGGCCATACCGTTGATCCGATTGTGATGGGGTTTTTTGCAAAATGTTCAGGAGATTCCCGCGACGAACATACTCTATAAGAGAGTTGTCATACTCAACTCCTACAACCCTTAAAAATCGCCCTTTGTAGTGGAGAACGTGAAAAGAGAAAGCTCTTTGGACGCTTAAACAGCTTACGCTGCCTAAATCATAACAGATACACAAAATTAATGTACACAGAATTGAATATCTGAAATATCTCTACAAAAAAGTCCGCGACAGCATATGTTTTATCTCTTACGGATAACTCACAATAACCATTTTTGTCTTTCATTGATGTCAAGAAGATCGAGACCAAGTACGTAGACTCCTGTACAGGCATAGCAGCACATGGCGGGTATTCTTTTACGGATAACTCACAATAACGAATTTTGTCTTTTAGCTCATTTATACCAAGAAGAACGATGTAAGTAGATTCCCGGGAAACACCGGGTAATCAGCACGGGGAATCTTAAAATAATTACGATATACATTTATAATTATTTTTCATTTTACTTACTCAACTAATCATAAGAAGTAGGCCTACATTAATTTTGTCTTTCAGCTCATTTATGCCAAGAAGATCGGGGTGAGTTGATTCCCGGGCAACGCCGGGTAAACAGCACGGGGTATCTAAAAATAATTACGATAGAAAATCTTCCTTTCACTTATTTAACCAAACATAAAATAGATTAATTAACGTATTTCAACTCATTTATGTCAAGAAGATCGGGATAAGTAGGTTCCCGGGCAACGCCGGGTAATCAACATGCGGTATCTAAAACATATAGGCCTAAATTTATAATTATTTTCCCTTTTACTTATTCAACTAAACAGAAAAGCACATTAATTTTCATTTATTTAGGCGCAACAGCGCACGCCGGGTATTAGCTAGTAAATAAATGTAAGGGAATAAAATACGTTTTCTTCTCGATTTTGCTTATAAATTTTAGTAGATCTGTTTGATTGACGAGAAAGTGAAAACAGAAACAAATTGTAATTAAAAATAGTTGTTTTTCTAGTGACCTGGCGATATTTGTATGAATAAATAAGGGGATTGGAGTAGTGCTGATGAATAAAACTCGTTTAGATTCTCACTTTAGATGTCTCTTTCCGCAGAATTCATCAGATTTCTCCCTATTTTAGCGCCATCATTTGCATGAGAATGAATTTTAAAATCTGCATTGATATTAAATGTCAGCTGGAATGGAAAAGACGAAATAACGGCGTTACAAGTTAAATCTACAAATGAGAATTTATTCCATACAACTCGCAGCTAATTTTTAATAAACTCACAGCCAATATGATTCTAATGTTCTCTCAGACTAATCAGAAATGAGACTTTTTTGTTCACAATAACTACAAAATTTAGTAAAAAACATGCGTCAAGAATATATCAATAGTATTTCTTTAATGTTTGCATTTATTAACGAATTTTAAAAACATGTTGCTACTGAGGTTGTTCTCATTAATTTTGTATTTGAAAAATTTACAGATATTTATTGATCCGACTTAATAAGCATCTGAAATGAGTTATACCATTTTTATAGTAGGCCTATAGGTTTATGGAGAGCTTATGTCCATGGCAGCATGGACCACCGGATTCGTTAGTGAAAAGCACAGGAAGCTGCCACATCTATAATCCCTGGTAAAGTTGCAAAGCATAGCATCAAATGGTATGGTTGCAGTGAAAGACCTCGCATCGGGCAGAATTACTATATATCTATATGTGGGGGTGTTAGAATTAATAGCGTGGTCGGTATGCACTAATATGTAGAGTTTGAAGTCCTGGGTTCAAATCTCGGTTCGGGCATTAATTTTTTGACGACATATATTGAATGTTATGCTCGTAACAGTATGATTCGTTGATATGGCAAACTCCATTATCGTTATTATATTCCTGAAGACGAATTTGCCCACTTTTGAAAGAATATATCTTCTCATCCGACGTTCGCATTAAATTGTCCTAAGGCAATATTGAAACCCCCATAGCGCGTTATGCCTAGAAGGTCCTTACCTTATCAAACAGCTGCTGGCCTCACATCCAGATGTGTTAATCAGAGAGATTAAACATCTTACACCCAATATAAGAGCACATGATTATGTGGTCAGCATGTCGGGTCTCCCAGCTCTTTTTTGGTTGGTTTTCTCACCTGGAGCCGCTACTCGTTGTAGCTATCCAAATTCCTCACGATCCTGGGTGGCACCGGACCCATACTGTCCGAAATTCCAGGATAAAATTTCTTCTCCTTGGCTAGCTCCGTAGCTCTGCATCATACCTTCGGCGACGGCGAAGGACACAATACACCCACACGGATGCGCTGGTTCGGGTCTCCATGGGTGAAGAATTTTTCTCATGGAATTTCAGCCTCTGTAGTTCCGGTGCCCATCTAACATCGCGAGGAATTTGGGTAGCTACAATAAGTAGCGGCTACAGGTTCAGAAAACCAACTTTAACGGCTGGGGACTTTAATTGCTGACCACATGTCATCATATACTGGCTGGATGATCGTCTCTCTCTGTGATTAGCATGTAGATGTGAGACCAGCAGCAGCTCTTAGGCCAAGAGCCTTCTAGGTGTTTTTGCGATGTGGAGTTTTCTTTTCAAGGAAAAACCTTTGAATAAAAACCAAAGATCTATTAGAATCATGACTCGCTGAAAGATCTATTTCTGTAAAATTTATAGCTGTTTTACGTTTAAGGATAGACAACATGTTGTATAGTGTGGGAGTGAGACTGTAGGGGCGGTAGTGTGTGTCATGATCTCATCCTTCAGTTGATACTTTCCCTGAGAATCTTCTTCGTGACTTGTGGGTTCGACATTTAAAAACCACCAATATAATAATCGTGAATTTACAGGGAATATCTATAAGATATTTTACTTTCCCACCTTACAAAATCATAGTCAACATTCAATATTTACACCTGGTTACAGGATTCATTATTTGATCGTTTCACATCCCGCTCGTTGACTTACAAAGTAACTTTATGCATTCTCCTAAAAACTGCAAACATAAAAATAATAAACTATTGAAAAAATAAAATAAAATTAATAATATTATACAATTGTTATAAAAGTATCATTACTACGGAGCAGAACTGTGGCCATTAACAACAATAGTATATTACGATACGAGGTTGTGAAGTGGTTTTTACAGAACCGAGGAAAATGTTTAAAAACCGAGCGATAGCGAAGTTTTTAATTTCCGAGATTCTGTAAAACACTTTACAAACATGTGTTGTACATTATTTTTTGCGCGATGGTGTTATCAAAATAATAAATAATAGTAATATATTATTAACATCTGTGTTGGAAATATTTGCGTTCATTATAACAATTGACTAACGTTAACATTGTGGGCAATGTTTATTAGTTGAAACTACAGGAGGCCGTGAGACCAATTAGTGATAAAATTGCACAAGTACGTATTTATTGTTTTATATTGTTTCAAATAAAGTTCATTTCATTTAAAATGCAGTGATTTGTTTTACATAATGTATATTAACACTACCTTTTGTATATTTCATATACATTGTATGTAGTATACATAGGCCTAGAGGGCAGTGGTTTTACTTCCCACACGCGTTTGCAATATGCAATATTACAGTATAGTTATTTTATTACAGTATGGTTATTTAGGTTGGCAACCTTAAAATATAGGAAGTTTGAATTTTCAATCATGGTCGCCATTGCTGTAAGTACGAAAAAACGCACCATCGCGAAAAAAGAAGTATCTTTTAGCAACTGAAATATATCTATGCGAAGATCAGCAGGGATTTCAAGAAGAGAAAACACTAAAAACTCGATTATAAGGGAGAAAATGAAAATTGAATACACTATTTTAGATCATATTAAAACATCAATTAAAATGGTACGGACATGTCCAGCGAATGGAAGTGGATCGCCTACCAAAATGTTTCTCTAAAGCTATATGTATTGTAGGTTATACTGGGTTAAAAATACACTCCACAAATATTACACATTTGGAAAGTGTGTCCCAGTGGACAGCAGTGGTCCGCCTTTTTCCTGCTGCGCCAGGGACACGTGCCGGACAGTGAAATGTGCATTCAACGTGATTCTGGGAAAATATATTGCCCAAACAAAAACCCCTGTCCGCAAAAAGTACAATATTTTCAGCACAACACCTGCAGACGTCCATATGCTCTCCACCAGGACAGTTCTCTCCACACTGAGTAGGAATTTTAATTCTCTATTCTTAAATGGAATCTGCAATGCCCTATTTAGCTAACGTTAAAATAAAATATTCTGCATGTTTTTAGAAACTTCTCATCTCGCAGGCTCTAAATCCAACAATAATAGCTTATACAAAACGAAAATTCTTTCACAATACTAACTAGCTGGTATTAGCGAATGATAGCTGAATATGTAGTATAATTAGGCGATAGCGAGGAGGTAGTAAAGTCAATCCACATATTCTACTGAATAACACTAAGAATTTGGGACTGGAGTAAACATCAATAAAACTAAATACATGCTCACACATCCAAATACGTTATATAATGGAAATTGACAGTTAATGACAAATGAGGAAATTTTGAAGAAGTGACTGAATTAAAATACCTAGGAACAATAATTACAAATAGGAATGAGGTTCACAAAGAAATTAAACATAGGCTCAATTCTGGAAATGCATGCTGTTATGTATTACAGGAACTCTTGTCGTCCCATCTTCTCTCAGAAAACGTCAAAGTGTAAATATATAAAAACTGTTATCTTCCAGTTATATTATATGGATGCGAAACATGGACTCTTACTTGAAGGTAGGAGAAAATTTACGAGTATTTAAGAATACATTTTTAGGATTTTTTTTGTACCCAAGAGAGATAAACAGGCAGACGAATGGAGAAGACTAAATAACAGTGAGCTACATTATCTTTATAGGAAACCAGATTTAATAAGAATAGTTAAGTCTCGTAGACTGCGATGGGCAGGACATTTGGCACGAATATGGAATGAAAAGGGGCATGGACTCATCTTATAGGAAAAGCAGAGCGAAAACGCCCAGTTGATGGACGAACAATGAGGTGGGAGAATATTATTAATCACGATTTGCGGGAAGTAGATTATAGAGGAGATGACTTGAAAATATTAACTCAAGATAGGGATGTACGCAAAGCTAATGTCCGCGAAAATTACGGTTTCGACAGTGCCGGTTAGCTAGTTAGTTACTGGTACTAGAGAACCCGTATGTTCATATTGTTGATAGCGGCGTGAGCGGAGTTCTCATTGCATCGCTATTCTAAGGTAATGTTTTCCAATAAGCCTGTGTAAAAATTTACCTCCCTCATCATGGTTAACGTTATTCACCCAAGGATTCCCTAAAGTAGTTCCCCGCTCAGAGATACAAATGTTGGACAATTTTAATAATAATTTCGTGGTAAAATTTCGGTTGATGTATTATCAATAGTAAAAAAGTTTAATGACCTATGGAGCAGAAATGTGAATTATAAATGTCAAATTGGAATGTACAGAAATGGAATATTCTAAATAGACAGAATTAGAAACAGTATTATCCGAGAAAAAACTTACTTTAACGAAATAATTATACAATTCGTGGGAAATGAACAATTATAATGGTTTGACACGTGAAGAAGGTGAATGAAGATAGATGGTCAGTTAGGAGTTGGAGTGGGTTCCAAATGGGAGAAAAGATGAGGGAGACCCAAAAAGACATGGATAGAGGAAATCATGTATTTGATGAAGGACAGGAGACTGCAGAATGGTGACAGGAAACATAGAGATGAATGGAGAAATACATTCAAAACTTAATATTGGGCGTAGGAAGATTATGTTTACGTTCAAAACCTGTTGAATATAATTAGTCCACAATCATAATAAAATATAAGGCAGCTCCGTGGCGCAAGCGGTTAGACCGCTCGCCTTTTACCGCTGGGTCCCGAGATCGAGTCTTGGTTATTCCATGTGTGTTTAGTGGTGGACTAAACGGAGCTTGGGCAGGTTTTCCTCGGAGTTTCTTCCGTTTTTCCCTTGCCATATATTTCATTCTGCCATTTTTTCCATACTCCTCTCATCCATTTCGTTTCATTCCGTTCATCTATCCCTGTAATGGTGCGACAGGCATAGTCCGGCCGGCACCCTTGTAATTCATAGACTTCTATATAAGGGGCTTCATCTCATCTCATTCCTCGACCCGACCCTGAGTTGGACACGAGTTGAGAATATTTTATAAAATTATATACATGTATACAATCTCAACTAGTAAAATAGTTAAAAATTGTTGGTCTTTCGGAACCTGTCCCATCCTCAGCAGAAAGTTAGAAGATTGTTTCGCTACTGAACAGCTAAAGTCAAGTAGCTGCTTAATATCAAGCTTTTCCTCAATTGAGCCTATATTTAATTTCCTTTTGCACTTCATTCTGCTCAAAACTATTGTTGCTAGGTATTTGAATTCAGTTACTTCTTCGAAATTTCCCTAATTTGTTATTAACTGTCCATTTCCAATAATGAAAGGTGTATCTTCAGAATATAAAATGGGAAATATAATGGTTGGTCCCTTCCCCTGGTGACGCAGACTGACTTTAAGTAACTCTTTGTCAGAGGTAATGGATGTGGTGAATGGGCATCGGACAACACATTTAGTTACAGATGATTGACGTATACTGATTAATGATTCTGAACCCGCAGATAAGAACGTTATCTGTATATTCAACAACATACACTCAAATACATTAAAGTTATTAGATGTAACTTCACTGTTCACTTGTAAAACAAGAAAAAAAGCGATCGGACTGCGTGTCCACTTATTAACTATAGTGTATCTAAAAATATACATAGAACATTAAAGAACAAAACAAGAAATACTAGATTGAAATTTTATAAAACATTGGCAGTTCATGCACTACTTTATGGGAGTGAAACTTGGGCAATGACCAAAAAAATTACAAAGTAGAATACAAAGCGTAGAAATGTAACTTCCTTAGAAGAACAAAAGGCTGCATAGGAATAGATCGGTTAAAGAATGAAGATATAAGAACAGAGTTAAATACTTACCCATTAAATGATAAAATCAAAGAATATAGAGAAAAATGGTTTAGGACGTGTAGAAAGAATGAACGTAACAGGATTACCAACAGCAAATTTAACCCACGCCAAGAGGTTCAAGGAATGTAGGAAG